>CM061040.1:187656469-187814021 GCA_030762985.1 Adelphocoris suturalis
TTCATAGCAGGTGATCCAAATATTGCGAGAACGGTGTGATTTGTGAAGCGGTGGTTAAATCATTTTAATAGGTAATTTCTATGCTTTACACTCTAGGAAGCTGTAATTTCGTATGTAGCCTCTTTAGCACATTTACGTGACGATTCCCAGGGTCCGGATCAGCTGAGTGGCTCTTAGAGCTTGCATACGAGTCTGCAACACATACTTGTCTTCAACTAAAGACATAAAATATCCCAATGTGTTGCAGACTCGTATGCAAGCGTTTCTTTGATTTAGTTTAGCTACAAGCATAACAATGACAACTACAAATTTTTTGTAAATTATCGAACCATTATTACGGAGTTTTTGCAACGCTGAGTCGTAGTCGAGTGGGAGGAACTACGAATAGAAATGCAGCATTGCGCATGCGTGTAAAATGCTAACGGTTAGCGTTCTATTCGTCGTACGAATAGAAAAACCCTATTTGGGGCTCAAGGGAAGCTGAATACAGCTCCGAATACGCATGTAACCTTCCATGACGATAACCTGTAATGCTATAATCAATTTCATCGTTCCTATTTCAAGGTGGCATGACATGGACATTTTAATATTCGTGATTTTCAAAATAGGTGGTTGATTTGTAGGATTCATCCTCACTTAAATTATGCTGATACCTTATAATGAATTCTAAAGCTTAACAACCTACCATCAGTCTGATTTTGTTCGAGGGTATTTGGGTAAAAGTCTCAGGATGTCATCCTACTAATTTTGTTGAAATAGGTAATCATTGAACATGCCAAACCTGAAATTGGTTGTTATAGACGAAGCTCCGATACTGATAGATCGATTTTGATGAAATGGATACCAAGGGATTGTGCCACTTAACAGAGAAAATAGACACAAACAGAAACTGCTGTCTTCGCCCTTTGTCGCGAATTAACAGGTAACCACACCTTCAAAAATGGTTCGTTATTTTCAATAATAAAACGTTATTGTCCAAGAGAGAAAAGTGTAAAATATCGTGCATATATAGGTAATATGTACAGGTAGGTACATATTTATAATATTGGTACCTACATCTTGATCGTTGATCACGTTGAAGTTCCCTAAAGAAATTCTCCTAACCCAAGTTGAATTTCGATGTTGCCTTAACAACTACCCTTCCAAGTCCCCTTCCTTCTTCTATCACATCTATTTCTAGTGAAAAAATTGAACCACATAAGTAGGTGATAAAGTTGTAGCTAGTTTAATACCTACTTCTTCCATTATGAAAGAAATAGAATACATTGCACGTTGGGTTACCTACGACTCAGGCTTAATTATGAAGATTTGGAGTAGTTTAGTCATGGTAGTGTGACTTTTGAATCGTTTCATTCCATTCGTACAACGATTCCCTATTCGTACAATACAAATCAGTGGTTAGCTTCTGGTTTGCTTGCGCTAGAAAACTTCTATTCGTACGCTCAGCTGAACGACTAGGATGGAAAACAGCAAAAACTCCCTATTATGTTTCATTGTTTTGAATTTAGGATTTGTGAAAAGAAATTGTAAACTATCAATTTCATGGGAAAAAACTCGTTTCAAATAATACCTATGCTGCAATTCAAGAAAGATTTTAGATTTTTAGCTCTTTTACAATTGTTCATCTATTTTCCGGCAAATATTAATGAAGTTTAAGAATATTTTTCACCATAAGTTTTTTGATAATCTACTTCACCGTTGAAAAACTTCTTTTGACGAATATTCTGGTAATAAATACAAATTTAACTTACTTGCCTTGAAAATTCTGACGATCGTATCATCTGATTTAATTCCAATTTAATTCCGACTTCACGAAATCGAGTTTAATACAACTATTGTCCCTACACCAAGTTTTAATAATATACTAAATATCATATTTATGATATTATCCATGATATTTACGGGTTTTAATATTATAGACCTATGTCTTACGTAGAAGGGCAATCGTATCTAGAATTAGTATACCGTTGTGTAATAATTTATGTGTTCGATTTTGGATGGTACATACTAACCTTCTACCTTCATTAGCGGGGATGCTACAATTTAATCAATTTACTTTCGACACAATCTCTATTTACTTCGGAGATTCGCCGATCATTCGGTTGTTTAAAGACCGTTTAATTGCAAGGTGAATACTACCTTCGAATCGGTGTCAGGAGAGGCTCTAGACTGTAAAGAACACGTATCGCTCGTCTAATGTACAATTCATTTTAACGAGCCACACGTGATCCATTCATTCAAAGTGTCCTTATTCAAGATATTAAAATAGATCAATTGTTATAATGATGGCGCCAGCTACACCTATACCGCGGTTTAAACAACTGTGTTTACAAAGTCTTCAATGACCTAGAGTCGCTTCTTCTCAGAGTATACTCACGAAATGCTAATATCCAACAAACCTTCAAACTGATCATTAATGAAGAGACAATAACTACAAATATACGATTGGAAATGAGTTGGAGGGAATACATTATGACGTTAGCAGTAGTGAATGCCTCTTAACGGGCATACCAACGATATTTTTTTACACGTAGGGTCCATCAAAATTCCGAACCACTCACTCATAGATTTTTTTCTACATCTTTTTCTTGCCCTGTTTTCTAGAAATTTTGGGAGGCGACGGAGGAAGGGTATTCAGATTAGAATCCTCCAACGTACTTCGTCCATAGTGAATTTTTTTTTTTTTTCCAATTGATATTTATTTAGAGGAAAAAGTATCATAACATAAAAACTGAGCATGGGCCCATCAAGTTAATTTACTTTCATGCTATAAAAAACGGTTTGTCGAGTTAAGGGGATTCGGTACTGAAAACGACAAAATTTTAATTTTTTATCCTAGTCTTCTCAAATTTTTTGCGATGTTTGCGAAAACTAAAAAACAAACTCTTGCAACATTCAAATTTTTTTTTTTTTTTTTTCGCCTTTTTACTTGTTCCTGACACCCCAAACAATGAAAAAAAGAAATTTAAAAAAGTCCAGTCATGCAGCATGACCCCATGAGCGAATTTTTGAAGATGTTTCATGCAAATATTACAGATTTTTACAACTAGCGAACGGCATTATTTCAATTTTTGACTGATTTTTCAACTTTGAAATTTTTGAAAACTTGATACATATTCTTATAGGAAATTTTACGCTGATTTCGAATATACCACATGTTAGTATGCTGAAAAAATTATTTCGCACAACGAATCGCAAAAAACAGGCTATTTTGAAATTTTTGACTACATTTTTGAAAATTTCAACCCGAAGATGTAATCCGATCATGCTGGCCAACGAACTTGAACTTTCGTTTTGTGTCCTTAACATTTTAAAATTTGTTTGAAGTTTCTAGCACAATTCTACGGACAGTTATCGTCTGGAATGACACATACATACATACATATATACATACATTAAAAAATGCGTTAAACTTCAGAATATGATTCAGAATAGCCTGAAACGGATTTCTGCATAAAATTTTTTCAAAAATTCACATTCTACAAATTTTGAGGCGAGAGCAATAGCTTAATTTTCTTCAAAAATTCGCTAAAAAGTGAAAAAAATTAAATTTTGTCATTTTCAATACCGAATCCCCTTAATAGCCCTAGGCTATGCTCTTAAGAGAAACGAACACTACACTGTGTCACAAGATGACACTAGGTCCAAGGGTTTGATCTTGTCAAGCCGCCGAACGACGTTGGACTTCGGGGTTTGTATGTCTATGGAACCGATGTTCGTGTTTAATCGCATGTAGATTGTTCACTTCACTGACGGTTTCCATTTTTAGATCACTATGGAGGTCGCCGGTAAGCACATACCCAGGGGTGTTGACAATACTCCTTAGTACCTTATTCTGGAAGGTTTGCATAATCCTAACGTTCAATTTTAGCGAATTTTCTTAGAAAATAAAGCTATTGCAATGGCTCCAAAAATTTTAAAATAAAAATTTTCAAAAATTTTCTTCATGGAAATCTGTTTTGAGGCATTCAGAAATGATTCCTGGATTTTAACGCTGTTATATATATATATATATATATATATATATATATATATATATATATATATATATATAATTATATATATATATATATACACATATATATGTATACATACATATATATATATATATATATATATATATATATATATATATATATATTGTGTGTGTGTGTGTGTGTGTGTGTGTGTGTGTGTGTGTGTGTGTGTCATTCCAGACGATAACTCTCAATAGAATTGAGATAAAAACTTCGTTCTTTCGCCAGAAAATCAAGCATTTCAAAAGAAAGGATGAGTTCGTTGGACAACACTTTTTGAGTACATTAAATTGGTCAAATTTCAAAAAATATACTAAAAAAAAATCACAAAAAAAGGCTTAACATCAGTGTTTTTATTTTTTTTAGCAGAATATTACTCAAATAAAGTTTATCAACTATGAAGTTGGTAATTTAAAAATTAAAGCTCAAACCTATGCACAAAATTATAGTTAAATTTCATCAAAATGTGCTACAAAATCGATAAAAATGTAAAAAATTCTAGAAATCCAATATCTTTGTTTAAATAATAGAAGTTCTTCAGAACAATTTTTTCAGCAATTAAATTGATAGTCAACAATTTTTTGCAGACAATATGACGAAGTTGAGCAATAAAATTAATAGTTAACATTTATTTTGCAGACAGTAAATTTCAACTTAAGCGTTGCTAAGTGATGGGAGGCCGAAAATCATAATGTGAATATCGTAAACGTTAGAGTCTAAGACGTCCAGAATAATTAAAATTGATTTAGCGATGCAAAATAGTCAACTTTTACCGAGTCGTGTCACAACAATCACATGTGAACTCTTGACATGTCTTGAATAGTGGTGGCAGGAAATCATATGTACACAAAACATATGTACAGTGACTAACTCCTGTAACCCATTGCCATCCATTATAAAACTAAAGGAGCTATGTAAGAAATGGATGTTTTGGTTTACCATTGGAAAATGTAAAACAAATGGTACTATATTCATATATTTAGACTTAACTGCTTTTCCATGTCAGCTCCTCAATTATGAAAATTCGCTCATTCGGTCGTGCTGCATGACTGAAACTTTTTTTGGAACATTCCCCAATGCCCAAACAGGTTTCAGAACTTGCTTTTATATTAGCAGTTTATTGTGTAAAGAGAGCTCAGAATGCCTACCGAGTACCCAGAACAATTTTCTAAATTTGATATGCAATTTTTTATGCCGCTAATGATTCTTTTAGTTGAGATGCGGCTGAAACCTTAATAAAAAAAATTATGTTCGATTCTTCTCTTTTCTATTTAACATGTTCTTTCCACTTCAATTTTATGTCAAGAGTCATTCCCAAGCACTTCTCTTTATTAGCTATGGGTATCGTTTGCTCATTTAGCGTTATTAGCCAACTGTTGATTTATTTGTACGTAAAGTTGATGTGGGTAGATTTTATTTCATTCAGCTTGAGACGCCATTTTTTAGTCCATTCACTGATAGTATTAACAGTACACTGCAGTTTTGTCGCTACTTCTTCAACGGTTTCACTTACCGCTAAAAGGGCAGTATCATCCGCAAAAGTTGCAATGATAGTGTCTAAAGTTGCAAAGTGAATAATAAATTTTTTGCCGGGCCCTAAAAGTGAATAATGTTACGAAATATTGTCACGAAAAAACGAAACTAAAACGTCTGACCTAACTTCTTTGCTATTCAGCTTATGAAGCTGACATTTGAAATGGAGAATCCTTGGGATGTCTTGAAACGAATCATGAAGTCTAAACCCCCCCCTCTCACCAATTCAGCTGAGAGATATGGAAAAAAGTTCTTTGCTATTCGAGACTAAAGTAGCGGCGGATCAAATGTCATTTCTGTTCAACAAGGGAACTTTTACATTCCTATAGTGTATATTTTCAAAACCTGCTTGAATCCTACCGGGCGTATGTGTATTTCCGTTTAATTTTCTATCGGGAATGTTCATATTCCTATCGGTTATTCCTTAAACCCGCTTGCGCCCAATTGGGTACATGCCTGAAAACCTGTTGTATCCCAGTAGTAAATGATTTGGTCTAGTTCCCCCATTCCACTAGTATCCTATCAGGCCTATTCCCCCCAATCCGCTAGTATTTTTCAGATCTAGTCCCTACAACCCATGAGTATCCTACTGGGACTAGTCTCTCAGACCCAACGGTATCCTATTGGGTCTAGTCCCTCCAACCTGCTAGTATCCAATCGGGTCTAGTCTCTCCAACCCACTATTATCCTATAGGGTTTAGTCCCTCCAATCTGCTAGTATCCTGTAACGTCTAGGCCCTTCAACCCACTATTAATCTATCGGGTCTAGTCCCTCCAGCCCGTGAGTATCCTATTGATACTAGTCATTTCAACCTGCGGTATTCATATCTGGTCTAGTCATTCCAACTTACTAGTATCCTATTGGGTCTAGTCCCTCCAGCTCTCATGTATTCTATCGGGTATAGTCCCTCCGAACCATGATTATCATATGGAGTCTAGACCCTCCAACCTGCGAGTATCCTATTGGGTCTAGTTCCTCCAACTCTCAGGTGTTCTATCGGGTCCAGTCTCTACAACCCACCTGTATTCTATTGGGTGTAGCCTCTCCAATCTGCTAGGATCCTATCAGGTCTTGTCCCTCCAATCTGCTAGTATCCAGTCAGCCTTCCAACCCGCTATTACTCTATTGGGTCTAGTTCCTCAAATCTGCTGGTATCCACTGGTCTAGTCCCCATAACCTGATTTTATCCTATCGGGTCTAGTCCCTCTAAACCGTGAGTATCCTATTGATACTAGTCATTTCAACCTGCGGTATTCATATCTGGTCTAGTCATTCCAACTTACTAGTATCCTATTGGGTCTCGTCCCTCCAACTCTCATGTATTCTATCGGGTATAGTCCCTCCAAACCATGATTATCATATGGAGTCTAGACCCTCCAACCTGCGAGTATCCTATTGGGTCTAGTTCCTCCAACTCTCAGGTGTTCTATCGGGTCCAGTCTCTACAACCCATCTGTATTCTATTGGGTGTAGCCTCTCCAATCTGCTAGGATCCTATCAGGTCTTGTCCCTCCAATCTGCTAGTATCCAGTCAGGTCTAAGCCTTCCAACCCGCTATTACTCTATTGGGTCTAGTTCCTCAAATCTGCTGGTATCCACTGGTCTAGTCCCCATAACCTGATTTTATCCTATCGGGTCTAGTCCCTCCAAACCGTGAGTATGCTATTGGTTCTAGTCATTTAAACCTGAAGTTTTCATATTTGGTCTAGTAATTCCAACCTACTAGTATACTATTGGGTCTAATCCCTCCAACCCATTCGTATCCTATCGCGTCTAATCCCTCCAACCCGTGAGTATCCTACTGGTTTTAGTACTTCCAACCCGTGAATATTGTAATGGTCAAGTCCCTCCAACCTGCTAGAATCCTAATAGGTCAAGTCCCTCCAATCCACTAGTATCCTATCAGGCCTATTCCCTCCATCGTGAGTATCCGATCAGGACTAGTTCTCCAATCCGTCCAGGATCCAGGTCCGAAAATAAGCAGTAATTTGTGGAGAAGGACTGAGATTACATTTTGAAAATTTTGTCCATTTTGAGTCTGCCATCCCAAAATTGGTGGAATACGAAATGGCGGCCTCATGAAGATGGCTTGATTTGCATATTTTATTTTTTTCCTCTAATCATTCCAGAACTATTCATCCTACAGAAATTTTCATACGTAGCAAAGTTGTAGAGTACTTATTAAAAAAAAAAAAAAAAAAAAAATCGATTCCAAAACTCTGAATTATCTAGAAGCGTATCAAAAATCGGTCTAATTTCGGCCCAATCCCCCCTTCCCCTCGTCTAGACTTTTGCCCTTCAAAATCACCTAGTGGCGTTAATATTGGTCTGATTTCAGTCTGTCAAAGCTAATTCTAAAGCTAAATACTTTCTAAAGTTTGAATCGAGTATATTTTAGCTGACCTCTTTCCCCATTGGCTTACAGCCGAACAATCAATTTTATGTCATTTTATTTTTTATAAAGATCGCAAAAACATTGTTCTCCATTGTCCTCTGAAATCAGACCAATATTAACGCCACTAGGTGATTTTGAAGGGCAACAGTCTCGACGGGGGGGGGGGGGGGGGGGGGGGGCTAAAGTTAGCCCGATTTTCAATTGTTTGTAATTTGTTTATCTTAGAAGATAATTCAGGGTTTTGGAATCGAATCGTTACGTTTTTTTATGCTTTACAACTTTGCTTCGTATAAACATTTCTGTAGGATGTACGGTTTAGGAATTATTAGAGAAAAACTTTAAAATGGGCAAATTAAGCCATCTTTATGCGGCCACCATCTTGTATTCTACCAGTTTTGAGATGGCAGACCAAGATGTTCTCAATCAGAACGGACAAAATTTTCAAAATCAAATCTCAAACCTTCGCAAATTACTACCTATTTTCGGACCTGGCTTCAGGACTACTAGTATCCTGTCCGGTATAGTTTCCACAATCCGCATGTACCCTATCGGGTTGTAGGGATTATATTACCCGATAGGGTTATGTAAGGTTGTATGAGCTACACCCGATAGCGATTGTATCAGGTACCCGATGGCAACATCATCATCGTTGGCACTTCTATTGGGGCTATTCTTCTATTGGGTTGGAGGGATTAGACCCGATAGGATACTATTGGGTTGGAGGGATTAGACCCAATAGTATACTAGTAGGTTGGAATGACTAGACCAGATATGAAAACTTCAGGTTTAAATGACTAGAACCAATAGGATACGGTTTTGAGGGACTAGACCCGATAGGATAAAATCAGGTTATGGGGACTAGACCTGTGGATACTTCTATTGGGGCTAGCTAGTACAACCGAATCGGGTCTAGCCCCTACGACTCGGTTTTATTTATTGTATCGGCTTTTAGGAGCTAGAACCGACAGCATTCTATCTAGCCTGCTTCTCACAACCCGATCGAGTTCCTAATGAGCCACGCCCGCCCCATAATTTACCCGTAGATCACATTAATAGATAGTGTGGGAGTGTCTCATGAGGAATTCAATCGGATAGGGAGGAGGAACCTGTAAAAGAAACGTGAAATTCAGAACTCGATCAGAATGAACAAAAACAAAAAAGTCTTTTTAAATTAATAATAATATTATTTAAATAAATGTTGAAAAAACAATAAGGTTTCGAAAGTTTTCGGCAATCAATGTTTATTCGTAAAAATTAATATACACTACATATATTAAGTTTGTTCTTGTTTACTTCAGTTAATATTGCAAATATTTTTCTTGGTCAATATTGATAACTTTTACGCATAACTTCATGTTTCATTTCCTAGTTACTTCATTATTATTGCAAATAATAACCTCGCTCAATGTTCATTCATAAACTTTAAAGTAAATGGTGAACAACAATAGTTACTAAACTTTTCGACAATCAATGATTATTCATAACACTCACCATACAGTTAAAGTTGAATTATCTTAGTTATTTCAGTTAAAATTGCACATTTTTTCTTGGTTAATATTAATAACTTTTACATAGTTTGAAAGTTTTAAATATTTATCTTAGTTACAACTTCAGTTTAAATTGCAAACGTGTACCGAAACGGCCAAAGGAAACGCACAGCTTTTCAAGTGGCAACATGCAAACGCATAATTGGAATTTCAGTAGGTAGGTATATTGTTTGTTTATGTGTATCAGCGATTGTTAACATTCATTATTAACTTCACACTATGATGTATAAATGACGGCATTAAATATACAAATAGGTGTTCATGAAAAATTGAGTGGAAGTGCACAAATTTATTATTAAATTAACTCATTACAAATTAACTGTTTTTATTTAAAAATAATCGCACTTCTAAAATATATTATTACTATTATTTTATTATTCGTATCAACTGCAATTGACAGACGTTACAAAATATGGCCTGGACGTTCGAAGAGCAGCAAACCTACTTCTGTTGAGTTGGTGGTTGTGCTGCTCGCATCAACACAACCACCAACTCAACTGGAGTCGGTTGTAGTGCATGAAACGCTTCATGAAGTCGTTGCCAAATTCCTAGTGGGCAAAGGAGTTAAATATAAAAGTTATCTTAAAACATATGTCAACCGCTTGAACGATAGTGTCAATTTTAATACGCCCTTATGAGCAGTGCATTTCAAGCACAAGAGCATTTCACGCACAGAAAAGTATTTCAATAATCCCTAGAGAGCGAAGCAGTTAAATACAAAACTTATTTAAAACTTTTACGTCAACCGCCTGAATGATAATGCCGATTTCATTACTAAAGTTTAAAAATGTAACAGCAATGTCTAACTGAATCCAATCTTCCTATTGCGATGATGTGAGATTGAACAGTACTTTCACAAACTGTAGTGGAGCTGACGGGATGGGAACAACCCCCGTTTAGTTTACATTCGAAGAGGATGACGTAACGGAGATACCTCTATTAGTAACCTTCAGATCATCCCCAAGCATTTATTGAGCACAATGTCGAAAAAAATTACAAAAATATTATAAATAAGTATACCAGGAAAAATAAATTAGTGAGTCGATCTAAATATTACGTTAATGACTGCTAAAAAGTGAAAGATTTTTAATTAAAATAAAGATTTAGTGAAAGATTTTTAATTAAAATAAAGATTTAATCGGAAAACATAAAACTTGCCTTGTTAATTTCAAAGATCCTATCATCTGATTTCATTTCAATGGAATTCTGACTACGCAAAATCAAGTTTAGGTAATTTAACTATCGTCCGTACACCAAGTTTTGATTATATACTACAATATTTATTATCCATGATAACGGGGTTTAATATTGTAGGCCAATATTTCAGGCCTATCCTAGTCCAGGAAGGACAATCGTAGAAATAATAGAAGGTAGAAATAATAGTCCGTTACTTAATAATGTGCAATGTTTGATTTCGGAGGGTAAATACTCGTACAAACCTTTTATCTTCATTAGCGGGGGATGCTACAAATTTATCTATTAACTTTCGACACAATCTCTATTTTCTTCGGAGATTCGCCGACCATTTGGTTGTTTAAAGACCGTTTTATAGGTGAATACTACCTTCGAATCGGTGTCAGGAGAGGCTAGACTGTAAAGAACACGTATCACTCGTCTATGTACGATTCAATTTAACGAGCCACACGTGATCACAAGAAGACAAGACAAGAGTTCCGTTACATTGGACTCATTTCTATGAAACAGACAGTCGCATTAGTGTTCAATCAAAGACGATCAGTTTGTGTTTATCTTCTTGTCACAACTATTAGCATGGAACATGCTTTAGTCTTGAACTAACTGGCGAAAAGTGTCATGTATTTTGGGAGACGGCGATTTGTCACGAAATTTTTTCTTATGATTTTCACGAACAAACAAGCCGTTGCTGGGGAAATAAAACTTCTTTAGTGTTTATGGGATAAAAATCGTTCTCCATTCGTTGGAAAGCTTTCGATTCATCACGCATTTCTTTCGTACTTTTTCTTCTATTTATGTAGCAGTTTTATATTTATTTATGTTATAAATGGATATAGTAAACAATGACGCTTGTTTTGTTCTCCCTTGATTGAGAAGCCAATCTTGGTTATAGTAATTGTAGACGCGCACCATAACAAAAAATTACCTACCGAGGCACTTCTTTCTAATATCAATTCGATTTGTCCTATGAAGGAAAATTGGATTTTTGTTACTTGGTCACTTCTGCCAGACATGTTCCATGTTTTCTTGACATTTAGCCACGGGCTCTAAGTAATCACATCCGGGGGGTCTGGGGGTCTCCCCCAGCGAGTTCAAGGAGCAGAGCCCTTGCGAGGCCCGAGTTCTCCTAACAGTATTATCATATAGGTATTATTACCATTATTTCATCATTTGTTTCACTTGCGATTGACATACGTTACGAAATATGGCCTGGACGTTCGACGAGCAGCAAACCTACTTCCGTGGAGTTGGTGGTTGTGCTGCACGCATCAAACACACCACCAACTCCACAAAAGTCGGTTGTAGTGCATGAAGCGCTCCATGAGTTGCTCACAGTTCTCTGTCATCTCAGCATCCTCTAAGTGGCAGCCACTACCGTTGTCAACTCCCTAGTGAGCAAAGCAGTTAAATACAAAAGATATTTGAAAACATATATGTCAACCGATTCAAAAATAGTGTCGATTTCAATACTAAAGTCTACACATTTAACATAGCAATGTCTTACCGAGCTCAATAACAATAACTAAACCCAATCTTCCTATTGCGATGATATAAGACCATAATAAAAAAAACATGATAATAAATATAGAGTGAGGAATAATAAATAGATCAATGTCTCCGATATTTGCAACCATCAATGAGAAGAAATCAGGAAAAAACGTTGCGAGCTCAATTCTGGCTCGAAGGACCAACAGAATATATTGGCGCTGGCACGATGGGAACAAACCCCGTTTAGTTTACATACGAAGAAGTTGACCTAGGTACGAACTAAATCACTCGCGACGAAATTGTGGAAAGCCATTTCAAAACTGAAGTTAGAGAAAAAACGTTGTCTGTTTCCACGAAAAATAAAGAGTCACAATGTTGAATCTATTTCGAGGGTTAGGCCACCATCACTAACAAACAATAACTGAAGACACATTAGAAAGGATATAACTTATAGTCTTAGGTGAAGGGAGATTGAATGGAAGGGGAATCTTTTTTTAGCACCGGTGGCAGCGTTCAATGGCTGGTTTTTTTTTCTATTTTTTTTATTCTGACTTTTGTGATGCTTAAAATCTAGGTTACTGCATTAGGTGACTTTCGTATATAAGTGACGGGGATCTTCGCGTACATGAAGAGAAAGGAGGCGGGGAGCTTCACGTACATGAGGAGTACGGAGGCGGGGATCTTCGCATACACGAAGAGAAAGTAAGCGGGGAGCTTCACGTATAAAAACTCGTCGATGGGGAGCTTCGCGTATGCTCCCGATTGAATCCCATTGGTAAAGAGAAAAGAAAGGGGCAGGAGGTACAATCAATTAAGTACAAATAAAGTGAAGGGGGATTATAGCTAATCAGATTAAGTGAAAGGGGGGAAATATCTCAATATGGTTTCAACAGAGCGAAGGAATAATTCCAAGCTTTATAGAAATGGACCTATCAATGGTGAAATATATTGAAGTATATCCTCATTTATACATTTATCAGATTTGTCACTTTTGATAATGGATTGAAAAAGTTTACAATATGGCCAGAGAAGATGTAAATTTAGAAGAAAAGCAATGGATGAGTATACCTTATCATGGGAAAATTTCTGATAAAATCGGCAAAATTCTATCATCGAGAGGCTAAAAAGTAGGTTTTAAAACTAAAAATAGTCTTGAAGCATTACTGGGATCCGTTATGGACAAAATCAATGTTCACGATAAAAGTGGGGTTTATAAAATAAAATTTTCTTGTGGCTTCGAATATTGCGGTCAAACTGATTGGAAATTCAGCGAAAGAATAGGCGAGCATCAGGAGGATTTCAGGGAAAATAAGGGTAAGTCAACATTTACGAAACATCTTAAGGAATCCAATCATAGTTACAACTTTGGTTCAACAGGTAGAAGTTTTTCATTTTCGTTCAAAAGTAGGTATGTTGAATGTGCTTGAAAAATTCGAAACTATGAAAAGTCACAGATCTGGTAAATGTTTAAATGAGGATATACCTCAATATATTTCACACTAATAGGTCCATTTCTATAAAGCATGGAATTAGCCCTTCACACTGTTGAAGCCATATTGAGATATTTCCCCCCCTTTCACTTCATCTGATTAGCTATGATCCCCTTTCACTTTTTGTGCACTTAATTGGTTGTACCTCCTGCCCCTTTCCCTTTTCTTTATCAATGAGATTCAATCTCCCTTCACCTAAGACTATAAAAGCTGTGTCCTTTCTAATGTGTCTTCAGTTATTGTTTGTTACTGATGATGGCCTAGCCGTCGAAATCGATTTAACATTATAACTCTTTATTTTTCGTGGAAATAAACAACGTTTTTCCACTAACTTCCGTTTTGACCTAGGTGGTACGATAAAACTTCTCGAAGGACCAGCAGTAAACTGCATGTAGATAAATGAGGTATCAAAACAAAATTGAAGATAAGTTAGGTACCTATAGTGGCCACAAAAGATACTAGAGAATAAATGTCCACAGGACGGTAAAGTTGATGTACTTGGTACTTAAAAGTGATCATATGTCTTCACAATAAGGTGAATAAAAGCCTTTGAGCAAGTCGCCTAGTTGATTGAAGAGGTGGAAGCCTGCTGGTATGCAAGACCATTTAGGTTCTTGGTGATGAGGTCCCTTGCTAATGAAATTATGGTATGAGGGAAAATTTATGGCCACTCTGGTAGGTTTGATAGACTGATTGCTAAATCCTCCAATAGATTAAGATGATTAGGCGTGGAATAAACTGGTAAGAGCTCACCAATAAAGTTTTCTCCGGGCTGGGAAGCCTGGACTCAATGTAAGTCCTGGTTCTGCTCAGTTGGAAGCAATGGAAAAGGTATTTTCATTGCATGTCGCTCCTTCTCTATGATTTTCCAAAGAATAAGATTGCAAATTGCGCAAAAAACTGAACAAATTAACGGAAAATTACTTGGATTAACCAGGATATAAAATTTTGAAAATTGAAGAGATGGTTTTTGATGGAGGCAAGCTGGGAAAAGAAAATGTAGTCCCATTTTTTCATCATGGCCACCAATATCCTTGTTATGATAAGTGCTTGCTCTAACATTTTGTATCTTTTATTAATTTTAAAACTAAAATTAAACCCCCCTACCTTCAAAAATATGTTAAAAGGTACAGCAGCAACAAATTTAAAACTATGACAAGAGCATGGGTCCCCCTAACCAATGATAACAATAAAAAGACTTAAGCTGAAAACAGACTACATTGACGCGGCGTGGGATGACGTGGGATGGCGTAGTATGACGGAGGACCACGTGTGAAGACAAAATGTAAACAAAGGATTCGGACGATCAGCAACAGATTGCTCTGACGTGACGTGGTAATGCGTGGGATGATGCAGTCTAGCGTATCCTACGCCTTAACACGCCATCTATGTACGCGTCAGGTCAAAGTCAAAAGATTTGGATTTTCGTCAGTCGTGTGAAGACATCAGTTAGCCTCGGGTCGTTGTTGTTGTTTCTGTTTGATGACCATTCCGATTTCGGTGCATTGTCATATTTAGAGAATTACGGCGTCGGGTCGATGGAGGAGGACCTCCTAATTAACCACGTGAGGGCAAATCCCATCCTGTACTACCCTGGACACCGGGAGTACAGGAACCAACATTCAAGGAAACAGGCTTGGGAGGAAATCTGCGAAAAAATGGGCAAGTCAGGTTATTAAAATGAAAATTCTTTATTTTTAAATGTGATTATTTTATGTAATGTAGAGTATGATTATTATTGTTATATCATTATTTATTCCTGATTCACCCTGCTTTTTACGAACACTTTGCCATTGCCAAGGGCATCTATCTGCTCCATGTTCAGAAACAAAGTAATTTTTGAACTTCTCCCGAGTCAGAGCTGCTTCTCTCACGAAATTTCTGCGAATGGGTCGATTGTTGCTAAAACCATGAATGTGTTCTCTTTCCACTTGGATTCGTTCCTCAAAATGTGAAATGTTGGTTGCATTTTGCCGGAGCATGTTGTGGAGGCAACAGGTAGCCATAACTATGAAATCGGCTGTTTCAGGTAGTGTTTCAATGGGTTTCAAAAATATGCTCCAGCGCCCAGCCAATATTCCGAATGCATTTTCCACAGTGCGTCGAGCTCTTGAATGTCGGTAGTTGTATACCTTCTCTTCGTGACTAGCGATTGCCATCCCAGCAATTTCTTCCTCTTCCTCGTCAAGCAAGTCGAGAAGTTCTTGCATTGTCGAAGATTACACATCAACTGAACACACCTTCCACCCTCCTTTGAGCACGATATCCCAGCATCACGTCCCCCACCTTCACGTCACGTCAGCAAAGTGCGAACCTGTGGGCCCATCTCTGACGTGGTCTGTCGCTGCCTGATCATGCGTCATCCCACGTCACGTCAGCGTAGTCTGTTTTCAGCTTTATATAGAGCTCTGACGAGGCCAATAGGCGAAACCGCTTAGCTAATAAAGTACCTAATACGAGAAGCTGACCTCTCATTCCCACCCTCAACTACTCTAGGAAAAAATGTGTTGGATTTTCAGCTCTTTTTTTTTTTTCAGCAAATTTAATGAAATTTAAGAACAATTGAAAAAGAGAAAATAACTGAACGATCAAAATTATTTCTCACCTATGTTATATCGTAGAAGTTGAGAATCGTCACCACGAACGCCTTTTTTCCCTTGACGGTTGGCTGTTGACAATTTCTCGCGGCAGAGTAAGCACCTGTGAATCCAAAATAGCTGTATGTTCCTTCAAAATGCGGTCGCAGTTTTGGAGTTTAGTAGTGATCCCGTTGATTTAGTTCGTGATTTCGATTGAATTACATGTTGTATCTCAGAGGTCGATATTCTCTTAGTTGCGATTATTCTATCGATCTTTGGTCGAGTCGGCAGTTTTTTCCCTTCGGTAAAGCAACAAATCATCAACCAAACTCACTAAAATGACCTTTTTTGAGGAATCTACACATTACAATTTATTAGAATTGTTCTTGTTGAGAGTCAATCAATGAGGTAACCACACAAAACAAAAATTAAAACGAAATTCCCATAAACTTGTAAAATTGATAGTACTCATTACGGAGATCGCAAAAAAAAAAAAAAAAAAAAAAAAAAAAAAAAAAAAAAAAACACGTGAGCTCGGCTTGGCTACCTCAACTGGAGGTTACGCAGCTTCAGAATTCATAATTAATTTCTAGATGCTCCAAGTGGCCTCCATACCTAATTCCAGCTTCATAGATTGAATAACAAAGCAAATAGCTCCAGATCTCATTCAGCTGATCCGAGGGGGCTCTAAACTTCATGATTCGTTTCTAGACGTCCCAAGAGTTCTCCATTTCAAATTTTAGTTTCATAGCTTGAATAGCAAAGAAATTTGCTCTGGTTTCTAGACGTCCTAAGGGTTCCTCATTCCAAATTAAAGCTGCATAGGTTGAATAATGATGAAACTAGTTCCGTAGGTTCAATTTCAATACCGAAATTCACATAAACGAGTAAAATTAATACTTACTAAGGAAATTTAAAAAAACACGTCACAATCATTAGTTTGTGAACAAAACATGAGGACTGCTATGCCTATAGCCCTGCGATTCGTACAGTCACAGAGTTATGGTGAACGGGAAAATCTTAGTTACATCGAGAGCTTTCCAACCAGTTGTGAATGAGTTTTGTGGGTTAAACTAGGAAGAAGGTAAAAAAAGTCCAGTCATGCAGCATGACCCCATGAGCGAATTTTTGAAGAAATCCGACATTTCAGTCGCTATTGATCGTGTAGAGAAATTTTAGTTTATGATTTTGATAGACAAACATGGAATCAAATAATTAAAAACGAGAGAATCGGAGGACGGAATATTCCACTCATCAAACTCACTCGTAAACTCACCAGTTGTGATTACTTTTTTTTTTTTTTTTTTCTTTTTTTTTTACAGGGATACTTCCATAAGAGTAGTTCAATCTGAAGTTGGACAATGTTTCATGCAAATATTTCCGATTTTTACAACTAGCGAACGGCATTATTTCGATTTTTGACTGATTTTTCAACTTTGAAATTTTTGAAAACTTGATACATAAATATTTTTATAGGAAATTTTACTCTTATTCCGAATATACCACATGTCAGTATGCTGAAAAAATTATTTCGCACAACAAATCGCAAAAAACAGGCTATTTTGAAATTTTTGACTACATTTTTGAAAATTTCAACCCGAAGATGTTGGGCATCCGATCATGCTGGCCAACGAACTTGAACTTTCGTTTTGTGTCCTTAACATTTTAAAATTTGTTTGAAGTTTCTAGAACAATTCTACGGACAGTTATCGTCTGGAATGATACATACATACATACATATATACATACATACATAAAAAAATGAGTTAAACTTCAGAATATGATTCAGAATAGCCTGAAACGGATTTCTGCATAAAATTTTTCCAAAAATTCACATTCTACAAATTTTGAGGTGTTAGCAATAAGTAGTTTAATTTTCTTCAAAAATTCGCTAACATAACAACGAAGTCTTTGTATGTGAAAATGATAGGAATGTTTTCGTGAAGGTTTCGTGGGTCGTTTTTTAGCAAGAGTCTCTGATTCTACAGTAAAATCCAAAAACGGATCGACAGTTAATGGGATCATTTTGAAGCATGTAATTATTCGTGAGCTGAAATGGAAAGTGATAATTATTATCCAGTTTTATCAACAAACAACGTTGACAGCTATTTTATGCGAGCTAATCAAGATATGTAATTACGACGTTCCAAGCTGAGTTCCCCAGGTATCACAACGAGTGGAAGAATAGTCGGGGAATCGGTCAGGTAAACACAGCAAGAGACACATCTAAGAAAAATGCATTGTAAGTCGCTTACGTTGCAACACGCCAGAAATATGAACAACAGTCTTAATTTTAGCCTCAAACGAGGTCAGAGGTGGTGGAGTCATTATGGAAATGCTAGTATTCCCCGATCGCTCTCCGGAACGTCACGTGAGCAATCGAAGCTTTGCACAACTCACAACAAAATTGATTTAGGAGAGAACTCTGTAGTTTACAGCTTCAATAACTGTGAGTGGTAATAGTGATACGGGATAATGCTGGTGACCAGCTCATTGACGATACTTATATAACAGTAAACCTAGAATAACTCAACTGACATATTATTACACAAAGGTTTATTATTTCTGCGTTAGATAGCCCTCCTAAGCAGATCATAGGTCTATATTATTAAACCACGTCTATAGTACCTATTTGATCAAACATGGTGCATCGTGCCTCCCGAAAAGGTTCACCCCTTTACAGTTCCAGAACCCCGCTATTTTACGCGTTTGGTTTATTATTTCCAATAATAAGCCTATGTGATCGTATAGCAAAAAATTTTTTATCCCCCCCCCCCCCCCCCCCCCCCCCCCCTCAAACTTTGTCACTTTACGTTTCAAGGTGCGTAGAATCCAAATTTGAAATGTCCGTCCGCCGTCCGGGCCATAAAAGGCCTAAGAATTGACTTTAAAAACCCCTTTTTTCGCACATGGACTCCATTTGGGGTCTAGTTGGTCCTAACGTTTAACCATCCCGATCGCTTTACTCGCATAGATGCTATGGGCCAAAAACGGGCGAAAAAGTGTCTTTTTCGAGGCTTTGAGTGTTAGACTTACGCACGCACGCACGCCTGGCACGCTTGGCAGGGGGTCACGGTGGGTGGTGAGGGGGTGGAGTGAGACGAGGCGCCGCGGCTATCTAAAAGCCTTCGTTCTTCTTCTTCCCAAAATCATCTCAGATAGTTCGAAGCAAATCGTTTTTAAATTAAAATTGCATTACATGGGCAGGTTGGAGTCTGAACCCTCCGGATGAATAGCTGTTTACTTATATTTCTGCCATAGGTAAGTGGGGCGTCGTCACCCAAGTAATTTCGGACGCAGAATCGACTGGGATAGATCCCAGATGCTTTTGGAATCCAGTGTACCTACGGTTTTAGTTTGATTCCTATAGAAATTAGCTCCGTGGATTGAATGAGATCACTCGGGTGGCTGTACGATCATCCATTTGCTCCCCATCGGGAGCGCAGCCTGTAACGCGAGAACAGAGGTGGGTACTAAAAAACAGACTGGCGAAAGCCCCAGAGCATGCTGGTTACTATAGCTGGCTATCTGATTCAGAAATAATAAACCATTATGAAATAATTTGCAGCGTTTTTCAGTAGGTAAACGTAAGAAAAAAAAAAAAAAAAGTTGACAAGGTAATAAGGAAAGAATTTAGCCTCAGAGGTCCCTCAGCTCATCAGTGCGCCTCCGTACCTCAGAACTGTATCCGAGGTGTCCCCTAGGAGCTCCATCTAAAAACAACACCGTGAGTCGTTTAGGAAAGAAATTAGCCTTAGATTTTCCGAACCTGATCTGAGTCCCTCCATACTTTGTAATTGTATTCCAGATGTCCAAAAAGGAGCTATATTTCGGGTTTCACCATCATAAGTCGATTAAGAAACATATTCGGGAGAAGCTGATATTGAATTCTAGATGTTACAAAGAGGTCCCTTTCGAATGGCAGATCCATAGGTTGACATCAATATGCCTGCGTAGAAATCGACACTTGTAGAGGAAAAATTAATGCAATTAATGAAAACATCTACACTTTACTAGTCCCCCTGATCTAAGCATAACGATATTCGTTCTTTCGCCAAAAAAAATCAAGCATTCCAATTGAAAGGATCAGTTCGTTGGACAGAACTTTTTGAGTCCATTAAATTGGTCAAATATCAAAAATGTGCTTAGAAAAAAAAAAAAAAAAAAAAATCACTGAAAATGGCTAACAATGGCTATAAATTGTTAAATGTACATATTTTTAAGCAGAATTTTAGTCACAACAAGTTGATTTACAGTGAACTGAAAAAGTTAAACACAAAATGTATAAAAAAAGCAAACAGCAGCAGACAACAACAATTAAGAATCTCTTTGCATCCAAAGTGCTCACATTTCCAAACAATGCAACGTAATACATTTACAAAAATAATAGGCATGATACTTACGAAAATACTACTTCCTACTACTACTTCACACCGTCCTACTATTTATTATTTTATGTATAATGTTAGAGGCGAAGTATGAAATCCAGGCGTTGTATACAATGGCTAGTCGTTCTATACATTGCCTGCACTTTTAAGGCAAAGTATGAAATTCCTCCATTTTTAACTCTCTTTAGACACAATGGCTAGGCAATGTACACAATGTTGAATAATTGTGTACACTCAGGTGATCATTCTCAATAATTGATATTGTGAACATGATTGCCACCGCTTGTTAATTTCTGATGATTTCATTGAGCTGGTGTTTCGATGATTTGATTCATAGCAGGTGATCCAAATATTGCGAGAACGGTTTGATTTGTGAAGCGGTGGTTAAATCATTTTAATAGGTAATTTCTATGCTTTACACTCTAGGAAGCTGTAATTTCGTATGTAGCCTCTTTAGCACATTTACGTGACGATGCCCAGGGTCCGGATCAGCTGAGTGGCTCTTAGAGCTTGCATACGAGTCTGCAACACATACTTGTCTTCAACTAAAGACATAAAATGTCCCAATGTGTTGCAGACTCGTATGCAAGCGTTTCTTTGATTTAGTTTAGCTACAAGCATAACAACGACAACTACAATTTTTTTGTAAATTATCGAACCATTTTTACGGAGTTTTTGCAACGCTGAGTCGTAGTCGAGTGGGAGGAAATGGAAATGGAGCATTGCGCATGCGCGTAAAATGCTAACGGTTAGCGTTCTATTCGTCGTACGAATAGAAAAACCCTATTCGGAGCTCAAGGGAAGTCGAATACAGCTCCGAATACGCATGTAACCTTCCATGAGGATAACCTGTAATGCTATAATAAATTTCAGTTCCAATTTCAAGGTGGCATGACATGCACATTGTAATATTCGTGATTTAAAAAAAAAGGTGGTTGATTTGTAGGATTCATCCTCACTTAAATTATGCTGATACCTTTTAATGGATACAAAAGCATCACAACCTACCATCAGTCTGATTTTGTTAGTGGGTACTTGTGTACAAGTCTCAGGATGTCATCCTACTAATTTTGTTGAAATAGGTAATCATTGCACATGTCAAACCTGAAATTTGGTTGTTATAGACGAAGCTCCGATACTGATAGATCGATTTTGATGACATGGGTAACTCGGGATCGTGCCACTTAACAGAGAAGATAGACACAGACAGAAACTGCTGTCTTTGCCCTTTGACGCGTATTAGCAGGTATCCACATCTTCAAAAATGTTTCGTCATTTTCAACAATAAAACGTAATTGTCCATGGGGAAAAAGTGTAAAATATCGTACATATGTCGGTAATATGTAGAGGTAGGTACATATTTATAATATTGGTACCTACATCTTGATCGTTGATCACGTTGAAGTTCCCTAAAGAAATTCTCCTAACCCAAGTCGAATTTTGATGTTGCCTTAACAACTACCCTTCCAAGTTCCCTTCCTTCTTCTATCACATCTATTTCTAGTGAAAAAAATTAAACCACATGAGTAGGTAGATAAAGTTGTAGCAAATTTAATACTTCTTCCATTATGAAAGAAATAGAATACATTGCACGTTAGGTTATCTATGACTCAGGCTTAATTATGATGATTTGGAGTAGTGTAGTCACGGTAGGGTGACTTTTGAATCGTTTCATTCATTCGTACTACGATTCCCTATTCGTACAATACGAATTAGTGGTTAGCCTCTGGTTTGCTTGCGCTAGAAAACTTCTGTTCGTACCACGACTCAGTTGAACGACTCGAATGAAAAACTGCAAAAACTCCCTATTATGTTTCATTGTTTTGAAAATTTAGGATTTTGAGTGAAAAGAAATTGTTAAGTAACTACCGATTTCTTGGAAAAAACTCGTTTCAAATAATATTCTATAATTCAAGAAATATTTTAGAGTTTTAGCTCTTTTACAATTGTTTA
Source organism: Adelphocoris suturalis (assembly GCA_030762985.1). Classification (NCBI taxonomy): domain Eukaryota; kingdom Metazoa; phylum Arthropoda; class Insecta; order Hemiptera; family Miridae; genus Adelphocoris; species Adelphocoris suturalis. The sequence goes on from CM061040.1 coordinate 187,679,054, forward strand.
TCTATTTTCCGGCAAATATTAATGAAGTTTAAGTGCATTTTTCACCATAAGTTTTTTAATAATTTACATCACTGATAAAAAACTTCTTTTGACTAATATTCTGCTAAAAAATACAAATTTAAGTTACTTGCCTTGAAAATTCCGACGATCGTATCATCTGATTTAATTCCAATTTAATTCCGACTTCACGAAATCGAGTTTAATACAACTATTGTCCCTATACCAAGTTTTAATAATATATTAAATATAATATTAATGATATTATCCGTGATATTTACGGGTTTTAATATTATAGACCAATATTTTACGTAGAAGGGAAATCATATCTAGAATTAGTATACCGTTGTGTAATAATTTATGTGTTAGATTTTGGAGGGTACATACTAACCTTCTACCTTCATTAGCGGGGATGCTACAATTTAATCAATTTACTTTCGACACAATCTCTATTTACTTCGGAGATTCGCCGATCATTCGGTTGTTTAAAGACCGTTTAATTGCAAGGTGAATACTGCCTTCGAATCGGTGTCAGGAGAGGCTCTAGACTGTAAAGAACACGTATCGCTCGTCTAATGTACAATTCATTTTAACGAGCCACACGTGATCCATTCATTCAAAGTGTCCTTATTCAAGATATTAAAATAGATCAATTGTTATAATGATGGCGCCAGCTACACCTATACCGCGGTTTAAACAACTGTGTTTACAAAGTCTTCAATGACCTAGAGTCGCTTCTTCTCAGAGTATACTCACGAAATGCTAATATCCAACAAACCTTCAAACTGATCATTAATGAAGAGACAATAACTACAAATATACGATTGGAAATGAGTTGGAGGGAATACATTATGACGTTAGCAGTAGTGAATGCCTCTTAACGGGCATACCAACGATATTTTTTTACACGTAGGGTCCATCAAAATTCCGAACCACTCACTCATAGATTTTGTTCTACATCTTTTTCTTGCCCTGTTTTCTAGAAATTTTGGGAGGCGACGGAGGAAGGGTATTCAGATTAGAATCCTCCAACGTACTTCGTCCATAGCGAATTTTTTTTTTTTTTTTCCAATTGATATTTATTTAGAGAAAAAATATCATAACATAACAACTGAGCATGGGCCCATCAAGCTAATTTACTTTCATGCTGTAAAAAACAATTTGTAGAGTTAAGGGGATTCGGTACTGAAAACGACAAAATTTTAATTTTTTATACTAGCTTTCTCACATTTTTTGCGATGTTTGCGAAAACTAAAAAACAAACTCTTGCAACATTCAAATTTTTTTTTTTTTTTTTTGGCCTTTTTACTTGTTCCTGACACCCCAAACAATGAAAAAAATAAATTAAAAAAAGTCCAGTCATGCAGCATGACCCCATGAGCGAATTTTTGAAGATGTTTCATGCAAATATTACAGATTTTTACAACTAGCGAACGGCATTATTTCAATTTTTGACTGATTTTTCAACTTTGAAATTTTTGAAAACTTGATACATATTCTTATAGGAAATTTTACGCTGATTTCGAATATACCACATGTTAGTATGCTGAAAAAATTATTTCGCACAACGAATCGCAAAAAACAGGCTATTTTGAAATTTTTGACTACATTTTTGAAAATTTCAACCCGAAGATGTAATCCGATCATGCTGGCCAACGAACTTGAACTTTCGTTTTGTGTCCTTAACATTTTAAAATTTGTTTGAAGTTTCTAGCACAATTCTACGGACAGTTATCGTCTGGAATGACACATACATACATACATATATACATACATTAAAAAATGCGTTAAACTTCAGAATATGATTCAGAATAGCCTGAAACGGATTTCTGCATAAAATTTTTTCAAAAATTCACATTCTACAAATTTTGAGGCGAGAGCAATAGCTTAATTTTCTTCAAAAATTCGCTAAAAGTGAAAAAAATTAAAATTTTGTCATTTTCAGTACCACCGAATCCCCTTAATAGCCCTAGGCTATGCTCTTAAGAGAAACGAACACTACACTGTGTCACAAGATGTCACTAGGTCCAAGGGTTTGATCTTGTCAAGTCGCCGAACGACGTTGGACTTCGGGGTTTGTAAGTCTATGGAGCCTATGTGCGTGTTTAATCTCATGTAGCTTGATCACTTCACTGACGGTTTCCATTTTTAGATCACTATTGAGGTCGTCATCACGCACATACCAAGAGGCGTTGACAATGCTCCTTAATAAAGTAGGTACCTTATTCTGGAAGGTTTGCATAATCCTAACGTTCAATTTTAGCGAATTTTCTTAGAAAATAAAGCTATTGCAATGGCTCCAAAAATTTTAAAATAAAAATTTTCAAAAATTTTCTTCATGGAAATCTGTTTTGAGGCATTCAAAAACGATTCCTGGATTTTAACGCTGTTATATATATATATATATATATATATATATATATATATATATATATATATATATATATATATATATATATATATATACACATATATATGTATATATATATATATATATATATATATATATATATATATATATATTGTGTGTGTGTGTGTGTGTGTGTGTGTGTGTGTGTGTGTGTGTGTGTGTGTGTGTGTGTCATTCCAGACGATAACTCTCGATAGAATTGAGATAAAAACTTCGTTCTTTCGCCAAAAAATCAAGCATTTCAAAAGAAAGGATGAGTTCGTTGGACAACACTTTTTGAGTACATTAAATTGGTCAAATTTAAAAAAATGTACTAAAAAAAAATCACAAAAAAAGGCTAAACATCGGTGTTTTTATTTTTTTTAGCAGAATATTACTCAAATAAAGTTTATCAACTATGAAGTTGGTAATTTAAAAATTAAAGCTCAAACCTATGCTCAAAATTGTAGTTAAATTTCATTAAAATGTGCTACAAAATCGATAAAAATGTAAAAAATTCTAGAAATCCAATATCTTTGTTTAAATAATAGAAGTTATTCAGAACAATTTTTTCAGCAATTAAATTGATAGTTAACAATTTTTTGCAGACAATATGACGAAGGTGAGCAATAAAATTAATAGTTAACATTTATTTTGCAGACAGTAAATTTCAACTTGAGCGTTGCTAAGTGATGGGAGGCCGAAAATCATAATGTGAATATCGTAAACGTTAGCGTCTAAGACGTCCAGAATAATTAAAATTGATTTAGCGATGCAAAATAGTCAATTTTTACCGAGTTGTGTCACAACAATCACATGTGAACTCTGACATGTCTTGAATAGTGGTGGCAGGAAATCATAAAATGGATGATAACACAAAACATATGTACAGTGACTAACTCCTGTAACCCATTGCCATCCATTATAAAACTAAAGGAGCTATGTAAGAAATGGATGTTTTGGTTTACCATTGGAAAATGTAAAACAAATGGTACTATATTCATATATTTGGACTTAACTGCTTTTCCATGTCAGCTCCTCAATTATGAAAATTCGCTCACACGGTCGTGCTGCATGACTGAAACTTTTTTTGGAACATCCCCCAATGCCCAAACAGGTTTCAGAACTTGCTTGTATATTAGCAGTTTATTGTGTAAAGAGAACTCAGAATGTCTACTGAGTACCCAAACAATTTTCTAAATTTTATATGCAATTTTTTTATGAAGCTAATGATTCTTCTCTTTTCTTCTTAACATGTTCTTTCCATTTCAATTTTGTGTCAAGAGTCATTCCCAAGTACTTCTCGGTATTAGCTATGGGTATCACTTGCTCATTTAGCGTTATTGGCAAACTGTTGATTTATTTGTACGTAAAGTTGATGTGGGTAGATTTTATTTCATTCAGCTTGAGACGCCATTTTTTAGTCCATTCACTGATAGTATTAACAGTACACTGCAGTTTTGTCGTTGCTCCTTCAACGGTTTCACCTACCGCTAAAAGGGCAGTATCATCCGCAAAAGTTGCAATGATAGCGTCCAAAGTTGCAAAGTGAATGATATATTTTTTGCCGGGCCCTAAAAGTGAATAATGTTACGAAATATTGTCACGAAAAAACGAAACTGAAACGTCTGACCTAATTTCTTTGCTATTCAAGCTATGAAGCTGATATTTGAAATGGAGAATCCTTGGGATGTCTTGAAACGAATCATGAAGTCTAAAGCCCCCCCCCCCTCCCCCCCACACAATCAGCTGAGAGAGATATGGAGTAAAGTTCTTTTCTATTCGAGATAAAGTAGCGGCGGATCAAAATTTCTTTGCTTTTCAAGAAAGGAATTTTTACATTCCTATTGTGTATATTTTCAAAGCCTACTTGAATCCTATCGGGTATATGTGTATTCCCGTTTAATTTCCTATCGGGAATGTTCATATTCCTATTGGTTATTCCTGAAACCCGCTTGCGCCCAATTGGGTACATGCCTGAAAACCTCTTGTATCCTACTAGTAAATTATTGGGTCTAGTTCCCCCCATTCCACTAGTATCCTACCAGGCCTATTCTACCCAATCCACTAGTATTTTTCAGATCTAGTCTCTCCAACCCAATAGTCCGCTAGGGGTTTAGGCCCGCCGCAAATTGAACCCAGCACACGCAGACCACGCGTGGGTAGGAATCTAGTCCCTACAACCCATGAGTATCCTACTGGGACTAGTCCGCTCAGACCCACGTGGTATCCCATTGGGTCTAGTCCCTCCAACCTGCTATACGAACTATCCTATCGGGTCTAGTCTCTCCAACCCACTATTATCCTATTACTATTAGGGTACTTAGTCCCTCCAATCTGCTAGTATCCTGTAACGTCTTATGTAATACAATAATTATTGACCTAGGAAAATCATAAAACTATTTTCCCCTTCTTGGCCCACACGACTGGGTTCAATATGCGGTACCCGACCCACCCACTCGGCGTGGGCTGTGCGTAATCTAACCGGGTACCCTAGGGTCCCACCTGTATTCTATTGGGTGTAGCCTCTCCAATCTGCTAGTATCCACAGGTCTAGAAGCCATAAGCTGCTTTTATCTTATCGTGAGTCATCCTATTGGTTCTAGTCATTTCAACCTGCGATTTTAATATCTGGTCTAGTCATTCCAACCTACTAGTATCCTATTGGGTCTAGTCCCTCCAACTCTCATGTATTCTATCGGGTATAGTCCCTCCAACCCATGATTATCATATGGGGTCTAGACCCTCCAACCCGCGAGTATCCTATCGGGTCTAGTTCCTCCAACCCGCCGTATCCTATCGGGTCCAGTCTCTCCAACCCACCTGTATTCTATTGGGTGTAGCCTCTCCAATCTGCAAGTATCCCATCAGGTTTTGTCCCGCCAATCTGCTAATATCCTGTCAGGTCTAGGCCCTCCAATCCGCTATTACTCTTTAGGGTCTAGTGACGCCGATCTGCTAGTATCAACAGCTCTAGTCCCCATAACCTGCTTTTATCTTATTGGGTCTAATGAGTATTCTATCGGTTCTAGTCATTTCAACCTGCGGTTTTCATATCTGGTCAAGTCATTTCAACCCACCCTATTGGGTGAGTATAGTCCTATAGTATCCCATCGAGTATAGTCTAGTCATTTCAACCTGCGGTTTTCATATCTGGTCAAGTCATTTCAACCCACGAGTATCCTATTGGGTCTAGTCCCTCCAACTCTCATGTATTCTATCGGGTATAGTCCCTCCAACCCACTAGTATCCCATCGGGTATGGTCCCTTCAACCCATGATTATCATATGGGGTCTAGACCCTCCAACCCGCGAGTATCCTATCGGGTCCAGTCTCTCCAACCCACCTGTATTCTATTGGGTGTAGCCTCTCCAATCTGCTAGTATCCTATCAGGTTTCGTCCCTCGAATCTGCTAGTATCCTGTCAGGTCTAAACCCTCCAACTCGCTATTACTCTATTGGGTCTAGTCCCTCCATTCTGCAAGTATCCACAGGTCTAGTCCCCATAACCTGATTTTATCCTATCGGGCCGTGAGTTTAGCCCCTCCAAACCGTGAGTATCCTATTGGTTCTAGTCATTTAAACCTGAAGTTTTCATAATCTAGTCTAGTCATTCCAACCTACTTTTTACTATTGGGTCTCATCCCTCCAACCCACTAGTATCCTATCGGGTCTAATCCCTCCAACCCGTGAGCATCCTATTGGTTTTAGTCCTTCCAACCCGTGAGTATTGTAATGGTCAAGTCCCTCCAACCTGCTAGAATCCTAATAGGTCTAGTCCCTCCAACCCACTAGTATCCTATCAGGCCTATTCCCTCCAACCAGTGAGTATCCGATCACGACTAGTTCTCCAATCCGTCCAGGAGCCAGGTCCGAAAATAAGCAATAATTTGTGGAGACGGATTGAGATTACATTTTGAAAATTTAGTCAATTTTGTGTCTGCCATCTCAAAATTGGTGGAATGCAAAATGACGGCCTCATGAAGATGGCTTAATTTGCCCATTTTATTTTTTTCCTCTAATGATTCCAGAACTATTCATCCTACAGAAATTATCATTCGTAGCAAAGTTGTAGAGCATTAAAAAAAAAAATCGATTCCAAAACTCTGAATTATCTATAAGCGAATTGAAAATCGGGCTAATTTCGGCCCAATCCCCCCTTCCCCTAGTCTAGACTTTTGCCCTTCAAAATCACCTAGTGGCGTTAATATTGGTCTGATTTCAGTCTGTCAAAGCTAATTCTAAAGCTAAATACTTTCTAAAGTTTGAATCGAGTATATTTTAGCTGAGCTCTTTCCCCATTGACTTAAAGCCGAACAATCAATTTTATGTCATTTTATTTTTTATAAAGATCGCAAAAACATTGCTCTCCATTGTCCTCTGAAATCAGACCAATATTAACGCCACTAGGTGATTTTGAAGGGCAACAGTCTCGACGGGGGGGGGGGGGGGGGGGGGGGGGCTGGGCTAAAGTTAGCCCGATTTTCAATGTTTGTAATTTGTTTATCTTAGAAGATAATTCAGGGTTTTGGAATCGAATCGTTTTGTTTTTTTATGCTTTACAACTTTGCTTCGTATAAACATTTCTGTAGGATGTACGGTTTAGGAATTATTAGAGGAAAACTTTAAAATGGGCAAATTAAGCCATCTTTATGCGGCCACCATCTTGTATTCTACCAGTTTTGAGATGGCAGACCAAGATGTTCTCAATTAGAACGGACAAAATGTTCAAAATCAAATCTCAAACCTTCGCAAATTACTACCTATTTTCGGACCTGGCTTCAGGACTACTAGTATCCTGTCCGGTATAGTTTCCACAATCCGCATGTACCCTATCGGGTTGTAGGGATTATATTACCCGATAGGGTTATGTAAGGTTGTATGAGCTACACCCGATAGCGATTGTATCAGGTACCCGATGGCAACATCATCATCGATGGCACTTCTATTGGGGCTATTCTTCTATTGGGTTGGAGGGATTAGACCCGATAGGATACTAGTGGGTTGGAGGGATTAGACCCAATAGTATACTAGTAGGTTGGAATGACTAGACCAGATATGAAAACTTCAGGTTTAAATGACTAGAACCAATAGGATACGGTTTTAAGGGACTAGACCCGATAGGATAAAATCAGGTTATGGGGACTAGACCTGTGGATACTTCTATTGGGGCTACAACCGAATCGGGTCTAGCCCCTACGACTCGGTGGTATTTATTGTATCGGCTTTTAGAAGCTAGAACCGACAGCATTCTATCTAGCCTGCTTCTCACAACCCGATCGAGTTCCTAATGAGCCACGCCCGCCCCACAATTTACCCGTAGATCACATTCATAGATAGTGTGGGAGTGTCCCATGAGGAATTCAATCGGATAGGGAGGAGGAACCTGTAAAAGAAACGTGAAATTCAGAACTCGATCAGAATGAACAAAAACAAAAAAGTCGTTTTAAATTAATAATAATATTAATTAAATAAATGTTGAAAAAACAATAAGGTTTCGAAAGTTTTCGGCAATCAATGTTTATTCATAAAAATGAATATACACTACATATATTAAGTTTGTTCTTGCTTCAGTTAATATTGCAAATATTTTTCTTGGTCAATATTGATCACTTTTACGCATAACTTCATGTTTCATTTCCTAGTTACTTCATTATTATTGCAAATAACAACCTCGCTCAATGTTTATTCATAAAATTTAAAGTAAATGGTGAACAACAATAGTTACTAAAATTTTCGACAATCAATGATTATTCATAACACTCACCATACAGTTAAAGTTGAATTATCTTAGTTACTTCAGTTAAAATTACACATTTTTTCTTGGTTAATATTAATGATTTTTACATAGCAAATATTTATCTTAGTTACAACTTCAGTTTAAATTGCAAACGTGTACCGAAACGGCCAAAGGAAACGCACAGCTTTTCAAGTGGCAACATGCAAACGCATAATTGGAATTTCAGTATATTGTTTGTTTATGTGTATCAGCGCTTGTTGACATTCATTATTAACTTCACAGTATGATGAATGAATTACGGCAGTAAATATACAAATAGGTGTTCATGAAAAATTGAGTGAAAGTGCACAAATTTATTATTAAATTAACTCATTACAAATTAACTGTTTTTATTTAAAAATAATCTCACTTCTAAAATATATTATTACTATTATTTTATTATTCGTATCACCTGCAATTGACAGACGTTACAAAATATGGCCTGGACGTTCGAAGAGCAGCAAACCTACTTCTGTTGAGTTGGTGGTTGTGCTGCTCGCATCAACACAACCACCAACTCAACTGGAGTCGGTTGTAGTGCATGAAACGCTTCATGAAGTGCTGCTCACAGTTCTCTATTATCCCAGTCGTTGCCAACTTCCTAGTGGGCAAAGGAGTTAAATACAAAAGTTATCTTAAAACATGTCAACCGCTTGAACGATAGTTTCAATTTTAATACGACCTAATGAGCAAAGCATTTCAAGACAAGAGCATTTCACACACAGGCAAAGTATTTCAATAAGCCCGAGAGAGCGAAGCAGTTAAATACAAAAGTTATTTTAAAACATTTTTGTCAACCGCTTGAATGATAGTGCCGATTACAATACTAAAGTATAAAAATGTAACATAACAATGTCTAACTGAATCCAATCTTCCTATTGCGATTATATGAGATTGAACAGTACCTTCACAAGCTGTAGTGGGACTGGCGGGATGGAAACAACCCCCGTTTAGTTTACATTCGAAGAGAATGAGGTAACGGAGATACCCGTATTAGTAACATTCAGATCATCCCCAAGCATTTATTGAGCACAATGTAGAAGAAAAAAAAAAGAAAAAAATTACAAAAATATTATAAATAATTACACCAGGAAAAATAAATTAGTGATTCGATCTAAATATTACGTTAATGACTGCTAGAAAGTGATAGATTTTAATCGGAACACATAAAACTTGCCTTGTTAATTTCGAAGATCCTATCATCTGATATCATTCCAATGGAATTCTGACTACGCGAAATCGAGTTTAGGTAATTTAACTATCGTCCGTACACCAAGTTTTGATAATATACTACAATATTTATTATCCATGATAACGGGGTTTAATATTGTAGGCCAATATTTTGCGTAGAAGGACAATCGTAGAAATAATAGAAGGTAGATATAATAGACCGTTGCTCAGTAATGTGGAATGTTTGATTTCGGAGGGTAAATACTCGTACAAACCTTTTATCTTCATTAGCGGGGGATGCTACCAATTTATCTATTAACTTTCGACACAATTCTTCGGAGATTCGCCGACCATTTGGTTGTTTAAAGACCGTTTTATAGGTGAATACTACCTTCGAATCGGTGTCAGGAGAGGCTAGACTGTAAAGAACACGTATCACTCGTCTAATGTACGATTCAATTTAACGAGCCACACGTGATCACAAGAAGACAAGACAAGAGTTCCGTTACATTGGACTCATTTCTATGAAACCGACAGTCGCATTAGTGTTCAATCAAAGACGATCAGTTTGTGTTCATCTTCTTGTCACAACTATTAGCATGGAACATGCTTTAGTCTTGAACTAACTGGCGAAAAGTGTCATGTTTTTTGGGAGACGGCGATGTGTCACGAAATTTTTTCTTATGATTTTCACGAACAAACAAGCCGTTGCTGGGGAAATAAAACTTCTTTAGTGTTTATGGGATAAAAATCGTTCTCCATTCGTTGGAAAGCTTTCGATTTATCACGCATTTCTTTCGTACTTGTTTTTCTATTTATGTAGCAGTTTTATATTTATTTATGTTATAAATGGATATAGTAAACAATGCCGCTTGTTTTGTTCTCCCTTGATTGAGAAGTTGATCTTGGTTATAGTAATTGTAGGCGCGCACCATAACAAAAAATTACCTACCTAGGCACTTCTTTCTAATATCAATTCGATTTGTCCTATGAAGGTCCTGAAAAATTGGATTTTTGTTACTTGGTCACTTCTGCCAGACATGTTCCATGTTTTCTTGACATTTAGCCACGGGCTCTAAGTAATCACATCCGGGGGTCTGGGGGTCTCCCCCAGCGAGGCCAAGGAGCAGAGCCCCTTGCGAGGCCCGAGTTCTCCTAACAGTATTATCATATAGGTATTATTAGCATTATTTCATCATTTGTTTCACTTGCGATTGACAGACGTTACAAAATATGGCCTGGACGTTCGACGAGCAGCAAACCTACTTCCATGGAGTTGGTGGTTGTGCTGCTCGCATCAACACAACCACCAACTCCACAAAAGTCGGTTGTAGTGCATGAAATCCTCCACGAAGAGCTGCTCACATTTCTCTGTCATCCGAGCATCCTCTAAGCTGTCAGCCACTATCGTTGTCAACTCCCTAGTGAGCAAAGCAGTTAAATACAAAAGATATTTTAAAACATATACGTCAACCGCTTCAACAATAGTGTCGATTTCAATACTAAAGTCTACACATTTAACATAACAATGTCTTACTGAGCCCAATAACAATAATTAAACCGAATCTTCCTATTGCGATGATATAAGATCATAATAAAAAATAAGATAATAAATATAGAGTAATTAATAATAAATAGATCAATGTCTCCGATATTTGCAACCATCGATGAGAAGAAATCAGGAAAAAACGTTGCAAGCTCAATTCCGGCTCGAAGGACCAACAGCGCTGGCGCGATGGGAACAAGCCCCGATTAGTTTACATACGAAGAAGTTGACCTACGTACGAACTAAATCACTCAGGACGAAATTGTGGAAACCCATTTCAAAACGGAAGTTAGTGAAAAAACGTTGTCTATTTCCACGAAAAATAAAGAGTCACAATGTTAAATCGATTTCGACGGTTAGGCCATTATCACTAACAAACAATAACTGAAGACACATTAAAAAGGACATAGCGTTTATAGTCTTAGGTGAAGGGAGATTGAATGGAAGGGGAATCTTTTTTTAGCACCGGTGGCAGCGTTCAATGGCTGGTTTTTTTTTCTATTTTTTTTATTCTGACTTTTGTGATGCTTAAAATCTAGGTTACTGCATTAGGTGACTTTCGTATATAAGTGACGGGGATCTTCGCGTACATGAAGAGAAAGGAGGCGGGGAGCTTCACGTACATGAGGAGTACGGAGGCGGGGAGCTTCGCATACACGAAGAGAAAGTAAGCTGGGAGCTTCACGTATAAAAACTCGTCTATGAGGAGCTTCGCGTATGCTCCCGATTGAATCCCATTGGTCAAGAGAAAAGAAAGGGGCAGGAGGTACAACCCATCAAGTGCAAACAAAGTGAAGGGGGATTATAGCTAATCAGATGAAGTGAAAGGGGGGAAATATCTCAATATGGTTTCAACAGAGCGAAGGAATAATTCCAAGCTTTATAGAAATGGACCTATCAATGGTGAAATATATTGAAGTATATCCTCATTTATACATTTATCAGATTTGTCACTTTTGATAATGGATTGAAAAAGTTTACAATATGGCCAGAGAAGATGTAAATTTAGAAGAAAAGCAATGGATAAGTATACCTTTTTATGGGAAAATTTCTGATAAAATCGGCTAAATTCTATCATCGAGAGGCTAAAAAGTAGGTTTTAAAACTAAAAATAGTCTTAAAGCATTATTGGGATCCGTTAAAGACAAAATCAATGTTCAGGATAAAAGTGGGGTTTATCAAATAAAATGTTCTTGTGGCTACGAATATTGCGGTCAAACTGGTAGGAAATTCAGGGAAAGAATAGGCGAGCATCAGGAGGATTTCAGGGAAAATAAGGGTAAGTCAACATTTACGAAACATCTTAAGGAATCCAATCATAGTTACAACTTTGGTTCAACAGGTAGAAGTTTTTCATTTTCGTTCAAAAGTAGGTATGTTGAATGTGCTTGAAAAATTCGAAACTATGAAAAGTCACAGATCTGGTAAATGTTTAAATGAGGATATACCTCAATATATTTCACCACTGATAGGTCCATTTCTATAAAGCTTGAAATTATCCCTTCACACTAACCATATTGAGATATTTTCCCCCCTTTCACTTCATCTGATTAGCTATAATCCCCCTTCACTTTGATTACACTTAATTGGTTGCACCTCCTGCCCCTTTCATTTTTCTCTTTACCAATGGGATTCAATCTCCCTTCACCTAAGACTATAAAAGCTGTGTCCTTTCTTATGTGTCTTCAGTTATTGTTTGTTACTGATGATGGCCTAGCCGTCGAAATCGATTTAACATTATAACTCTTTATTTTTCGTGGAAATAAACAACGTTTTTTCACTAACTTCCGTTTTGACCTAGGTGGTACGATAAAACTCCTCGAAGGACTAGCAGTGAACTGCATGTAGATAAATAAGGTATCAAATCAAAATTGAAGATAGGTTAGGTACCTATAGTGGCCACAAAAGATACTAGAGAATAAATGTCCACAGGACGGTAAAGTTGATGTACTTGGTACTTAAAGTGATCATATGTCTTCACAATAAGGTGAATAAAAGCCTTTGAGCAAGTCGCCTAGTTGATTGAAGGGGTAGAAGAAGCCTACTGGTATGCAAGACCACATAGGTTCCTGGTGAGATGATGTCCCTTACTAATGAAATTATGGTATGATGGAAAATTTATGGCCGCTCTGAAAGGTTTGATAGCCTGATTGCTAAATCCTCCAATAGATTAAGATGATTAGGTGTGGAATAAACTGGTAAGAGCTCACCAATAAAGTTTCCTCCGGGCTGGGAAGCCTGGCCTCAATGTAAGTCCTGGTTCTGCTCAGTTGGAAGCAATGAAATAGGTATTTTCATTTAATGTCGCTCCTTCTCTATGTTTTTCCAAAAAATAAGATTGCAAATTGAGAAGATTGCTGAACAAATTAACGGAAAATTACTTGGATTAACCAGGATATAAAATTTTGAAAAGTGAAGGGATGGTTTTTGATGGAGGCAAGCTGGGAAAAGAAAATGTAGTCCCATTTTTTCATCATGGCCACCAATATCCTTGTTATAAGTGCTCATCATCATAACAAGGCCAGGGGGGTGTGCCTTGTTGTGCTTGTTGCAACATTTTGCATCTTTTATTAATTTTAAAACTAAAATTGAACCCCCCTACCTTCAAAAGCATGTTAAAAGGTACAGCAGCAACAAATTTAAAACTAAGACAAGAGCAAGGGTCCCCCTAACCAATGATAACAATAAAAAGACTTAAGCTGAAAACAGACTACACTGACGCGGCGTGGGATGACGTGGGATGGCGTAGTATGACGGAGGACCACGTGTGAAGACAAAATGTAAACAAAGGATTCGGACGATCACCAACAGATTGCTCTGACGTGACGTGGTAATGCGTGGGATGATGCAGCCTAGCGTATCCTACGCCTTAACACGCCATCTATGTACGCGTCAGGTCAAAGTCAAAAGATTTGGATTTTCGTCAGTCGTGTGAAGACATCAGCTGGCCTCGGGTCGTTTTTGTTGTTGTTTCTGTTTGATGACCATTCCGATTTCGGTGAGTTGTCATATGTAGAGAATTACGGCGTCGGGTCGATGGAGGAGGACCTCCTAATTAACCACGTGAGGGCAAATCCCATCCTGTACGACCCTAGACACCGGGAGTACAGGAACCAACATTCAAGGAAAGAGGCTTGGGAGGAAATCGGCGAAAAAATGGGCAAGTCAGGTTAGTAAAATGAAAATTCTTTATTTATAAATGTGATTATTCTATGTAATGTAGAGTATGATTATTATTGTTATATTATTATTTATTCCTGATTCACTCTGCCTTTACGAATACTTTGCCATTTCCAAGGGCATCTAGCTGCTCCATGTTCAGAAACAAAGTACTTTTTGAACTTCTCCCGAGTCAGGGCTGCTTCTCTCACGAAATTTCTGCGAATGGGTCGATGTGGCTAAAACCATGAATGTGTTCTCTTTCCACTTGGATTCGTTCCTCAAAATGTGAAATGGTAGTTGCATTTTGCCGGAGCATGTTGTGGAGGCAACAGGTAGCCATAACTATGAAATCGGCTGTTTCAGGTAGTGTTTCAATGGGTTTCAAAAATATTCTCCAGCGCCCAGCCAATATTCCGAATGCATTTTCCACAGTGCGTCGAGCTCTTGAATGTCGGTAGTTGTATACCTTCTCTTCGTGACTAGCGATTGCCATCCCAGCAATTTCTTCCTCTTCCTCGTCAAGCAAGTCGAGAAGTTCTTGCATTGTCGAAGATTACACATCAACTGAAGACACCTTCCCGTCCACGTCCCCCACCCTCACGTCACGTCAGCAAAGTGTGATCCTGTGGGCCCATATCTGACGTGGTCTGTCGCTGCCTGATCATGCGTCATCCCACGTCACGTCAGCGTAGTCTGTTTTCAGCTTTATATAGAGCTCTGACGAGGCCAATAGGCTAAACCGCTTAGCTAATAAAGTACCTAATACGAGAAGCTGATCTCTCATTCCCACCCTCAACAACTCTAGGAAACAATGTGTTGGATTTTCAGCTCTTTTTTTTCCAGCAAATTTAATGAAATTTAAGAACAACTGAAAAAGAGAAAATAAATGAACGATCAAAATTATTTCCCACCTGTGTTATATCGTAGAAGTTGAGAATCGTCACCACGAACGCCTTTTTTCCCCTTGACGGTTGGCTGTTGACAATTTCTCGCGGCAGAGTAAGCACCTGTGAATCCAAAATAGCTGTATGTTCCTTCAAAATGCGGTCGCAATTTTGGAGTTTAGTAGTGATCCCGTTGATTTAGTTCGTGATTTCGATTGAATTACCTGTTGTATCTTAGAGGTCGATATTCTCATAGTTGCGATTATTCTATCGATCTTTGGTCGAGTTTGTAGTTCTTTTCCTTCGGCAAAGCAACAAATCATCAACCAAATTCACTAAAATGAAATTTTTTGAGGAATCTACACGTTACAATTTATTAGAATTGTTCTTGTTGAGAGTCAATCAATGACGTAACCACATAAAACAAAAACTAAAACGAAGTTCTCAGAAATTTGCAAAATTGATAATCATTACGGAGTACGCAAAAAAACAAAAAAAAAAAAAAAAAAAAAAAAAAAAAAAAACACGTGAGCTCGGCTTGGCTACCTCAACTGGAGGTTACGCAGCTTCAGAATTCATAATTAATTTCTAAATGCTCCAAGAGGTCTCCATTTCAAATTTCAGCTTCATAGATTGAATAACAAAGCTCTTACCTACGGATATCATTCAGCTAATCCGAGAGGGCTCTAAACTTCATGATTCGTTTCTAGACGTCCCAAGAGTTCTCCATTTCAAATTTTAGTTTCATAGCTTGAATAGCAAAGAAATTTGCTCTGGATCTCACGTAGCTTATCTTAGGAGATTCGTTTCTAGACGTCCTAAGGGTTCCTCATTCCAAATTTAAGCTGCATAGGTTGAATAATGATGAAACTAGTTCCGTAGGTTCAATTTCAATACCGAAATTCACATAAACGAGTAAAATTAATACTTACTAAGGAAATTAAAAAAAACACGTCACAATCATTAGTTTGTGAACAAAACATGAGGACTGCTATGCCTATAGCTCTGCGATTCGTACAGTCACAGAGTTATGGTGAACGGGAAAATGTTAGTTACATCGAGAGCTTTCCAACCAGTTGTGAATGAGTTTTGTGGGTTAAACTAGGAAGAAGGTAAAAAAAGTCCAGTCATGCAGCATGACCCCATGAGCGAATTTTTGAAGAAATCCGACATTTCAGTCGCTATTGATCGTGTAGAGAAATTTTAGTTTATGATTTTGATAGACAAACATGGAATCAAATAATTAAAAACGAGAGAATCGGAGGACGGAATATTCCACTCATCAAACTCACTCGTAAACTCACCAGTTGTGATTACTTTTTTTTTTTTTTTTTTCTTTTTTTTTTACAGGGATACTTCCATAAGAGTAGTTCAATCTGAAGTTGGACAATGTTTCTTGCAAATATTACCGATTTTTACAACTAGCGAACGGCATTATTTCGATTTTTGACTGATTTTTCAACTTTGAAATTTTTGAAAACTTGATACATATTCTTATAGGAAATTTTACTCTTATTCCGAATGTACCACATGTTAGTATGCTGAAGAAATTATTTCGCACAACAAATCGCAAAAAACAGGCTATTTTGACATTTTTGACTACATTTTTGAAAATTTCAACCCGAAGATGTAATCCGATCATGCTGGCCAACGAACTTGAACTTTCGTTTTGTGTCCTTAACATTTTAAAATTTGTTTGAAGTTTCTAGCACAATTCTACGGACAGTTATCGTCTGGAATGATACATACATACATACATACATACATACATACATAAAAAAATGCGTTAAACTTCAGAATATGATTCAGAATAGCCTGAAACGGATTTCTGCATAAAATTTTTTCAAAAATTCACATTCTACAAATTTTGAGGTGTTAGCAATAAGTAGTTTAATTTTCTTCAAAAATTCGCTAACATAACAACGAAGTCTTTGTATGTGAAAATGATCGGAATGTTTTCGAGACGGTTTCGTGGGTCGTTTTTTAGCAAAAGTATCTTATTCTACTGTAAAATCCAAAGACGGATCGCCAGATAATGGGATCATTTTGAACCATGTAATTATTCGTGAGCTGAAATGGAAAGTGATAATTATTATCCAGTTTTATCAACAAACAACGTTGACAGCTATTTTATGCGAGCTAATCAAGATATGTAATTACGACGTTCCAAGCTGAGTTCCCCAGGTATCTCAACGAGTGGAAGAATAGTCGGGGAATCGGTCAGGTAAACACAACAAGAGACACATCTAAGAAAAATGCATTGTAAGTCGCTTACGTTGCAACACGCCAGAAATATGAACAACAGTCTTAATTTTAGCCTCAAACGAGGTCAGAGGTGGTGGAGTCATTATGGAAATGCTAGTATTCCCCGATCGCTCACCGGAACGTCACGTGAGCAATCGAAGCTTTGCACAACTCAAAACAAAATTGATTTAGGAGAGAACTCTGTAGTTTACAGCTTCAATAACTGTGGTTGGTAATAGTGATACGGGATCATGCTGGTGACCAGCTCATTAACGATACTTATATAACAGTAAACTTAGAATAACTCAACTGACATATTATTACACAAAGGCTTATTATTTCTGCGTTAGATAGCCCTCCTAAGCAGATCATAGGTCTATATTATTAAACCCCGTCTGATCGAACATGACGCATCGTGCCTCCCAAAAAGGTTCACTCCTTCACAGTTCCAGGATCCCACAATTTTACGCTTTTGGTTTATTATTTCCAATAATAAGCCTATGTGATCGTGTAGCAAACAATTTTTTATCACCCCCCCCCCCCCCCCCCCCCCCCCCCCCCCCCCCCCCCCCCCCTCAAACTTTGTCACTTTACGTTTCAAGGTGCGTCCGTCCTTTAAATTTAAAATGTCCGTCCGCCCTCCGGGCCATAAAAGGCCTAAGAATTGACTTTAAAAACCCGTTCTTTCGCACATCGACTCCATTTGGGGTCTAGTTGGTCCTAACGTTTAACCATCCCGATCGCTTTACTCGCATAGATGCTATGGGCCAAAAACGGGCGAAAAAGTGTCTTTTTCGAGGCTTTGAGTGTTAGACTTACGCACGCCTGGCACGCTTGGCAGGGGGTCACGGTGGGTGGTGAGGGGGTGGAGTGAGAGGAGGCGCCGCGGCTATCTAAAAGCCTTCATTCTTCTTCTTCCCAAAATCATCTCAGATAGTTCGGAGCAAATCGTTTTTAAATTAAAATTGCATTACATGGGCAGGTTGGAGTCTGAACCCTCTGGATGAATAGCTGTTTACTTATATTTCTGCCATAGGTAAGTGGGGCGTCGTCACCCAAGTAATTTCGGACGCAGAATCGACTGGGATATATCCCAGATGCTTTTGGAATCCAGTGTACCTACGGTTTTAGTTTGATTCCTATAGAAATTAGCTCCGTGGATTGAATGAGACCACTCGGGTGGCTGTACGATCATCCATTTGCTCCCCATCGGGAGCGCAGCCTGTAACGCGAGAACAGAGGTGGGTACTAAAAAACAGACTGGCGAAAGCCCCAGAGCATGCTGGTTACTATAGCTGGCTATCTGATTCAGAAATAATAAACCATTATGAAATGATTTGCAGCGTTTTTCATTAGGTAAACGTAAAAAAAAAAAAAAAAAAAATTAAAAATTTAGCCTCAGAGGCCCTTCAGCTCATCAGTGCGCCTCCGTACCTCATAACTGTATCCGAGGTGTCTCCAAGGAGCTCCATCTAAAAACAACACCGTAAGTCGTTAAGGAAAGAAATTAGCCTTAGATTTTCCGAACCTGATCTGAGTCCCTCCATACATTGTACTAATTCTATTCCAGATCCCTAAAAAGGTGCTATATTTCGGGTTTCACCATCATAAGTCGATTAAGAAACAAATTCGGGAGAGGCCCCACAGCTGATCAGTGTGCACTGATATTGAATTTTATATATTACAAAGAGGTCCCATACGAATTGCAGATCCGTAGGTTGATATCAATATGCCTGCGTAGAAATCGACACTTGTAGAGGAAAAATTAATGCAATTAATTAAAACATCTACGTCTTACTAGTCCCCCTGATCTAAGCATAACGATATTCGTTCTTTCGCCAAAAAAAATCAAGCATTCCAAATGAAAGGATCAGTTCGTTGGACAGCACTTTTTGAGTCCATTAAATTGGTCAAATTTCAAAAATTTGCTAAAAAAAAATCACTGAAAATGGCTAACAACGGCTATAAATCGTTAAATGTACATATTTTTAAGCAGAATTTAAGTCACAAGAAGTTGATTTACAGTGAAAGTTAAACCAAAAGCTAGACCACTGAAAAAGTTAAACACGAAATGCAAAAAAAAGCAAACAGCAGCAGATAACAACAGTTAAGAATCTCTTTGCATCCAAAGTGCTCACATTTCCAAACAATGCAACGTAATACATTTAAAAAAATAATAGGCATGATATTTACGAAAATACTACTTCCTACTACTACTTCCACCTTCCTACTATTTACTTATTTTATGTATATATTACCGTCAAAGTATGAAATCCAGGCATTGTATACAATGGCTAGTCGTTCTATACATTGCCTGCACTTTTTAGGCAAAATATTAAATTCCTCCATTTTTAACTCTCTTTAGACACAATGGCTAGGCAATGTACACAATGCCTAGGAAGTGTAAATAATGCCTACCATTGATTTAGTCAAAGTATAAATACTCATCATCCTGACATACATGTCCAACAAATCTGAATTTTTCTAAGGGATTGACTACTTGATGTTATGTATTTTTGAGATGCGAGCTTGCGAGCATCCAGACCACCAAACTATACACATCATCCTGACATATATCTCCAAGAAAAGTGTCCAGAACAGGTAAGGATTGATCAGCAGGACACTTTGCCGAGTGCACGATGAGGCATTCTATACAATGCCTAGGTAAAGTATAAAATGATATTCATTTTACACATTGCCTGCTCCATTCATATATTCTATACAACGACTAGGCATTGTATACAATGCCTTATTTAAAACTTTGCCGGTAACATATATATAATACGATATTTCACGAAAATTCGCTCATACAGTTGTTGTGCTGCATGACTAGAACTTTCCGGTTGATTCGCGCTCGTAAAGAATATACCTTATCCAAGATATGCTCCCTCCCAATACATCGAATGACTGATCAGTTGAATTCCCCTACTTGTGGAACGAAAACGCCCGTGAATCACCGCACCGATCGCTTTCCACCGAATCCCAATGTCAAGGAGGCGGACGGGAGGCGTCGATATCGAGAAGAAAAAAACCGTCTCCCTCCACCCGGCCTTCACGCTTACTCCGACGCTAATATTAGCCTTCATGGAAACTGAGATTGTTGTTGTGATGCGGTTCTTGAATTGTAGTACAAGCTAGAGATGTGCCTATCCCGATCTTTGTTGTTGCTACGAACTAAATCACTCGCGACGAAGTTGTGGAAACCCTCAAAACGGAAGTTAGTGAAAAACGCTATCTATTTCCACGAAAAATAAAGAGTTACAATGTTAAATCGATTTCGACGGTTAGGCCATCATCAGTAACAAACAATAACTTTTCCAATAACAGTTATTGCTGTTACTGATGATGGCCTAATCGTCGAAATCGATTTAACATTGTACTCTTTATTTTTCGTGGAAATAGACCACGTTTTTCACTGACTTCCGTTTTGTTGTAGCTGTTCCAACCAGCTCCAGCTCCAGATTCCAAATTTTGCAAGGGTTGCATCGTGTCCTAGGCGGGAACGCACAACCGGCACAATACAACGCGGATAGTGATAGGTAGCCACATGGACATCGATATTAGTTAGTTTCAATGATTAAAAAAATCATCTACCTAGTCAAAACCGGATTGTGATCGCTACGGATCCAGAACTGATAGTTATATGTGGGGTAGTAGGCTTCAAGGAATACATCCTAGGGTTTGTTTGAGGGTGAGAAATAGGTTAGCTTCTCGTATTTGTTTATTGTTGCTATGCGCAAATGAGGATTTTCAACTAATGATAAGTGATTAAACAACAATTCAATGATTAAAAAAATCATCTACCTAGTCAAAACCGGATTGTGATCGCTACGGATCCAGAACTGATAGTTATATGTGGGGTAGTAGGCTTCAAGGAATACATCCTAGGGTTTGTTTGAGGGTGAGAAATAGGTTAGCTTCTCGTATTTGTTTATTGTTGCTATGCGCAAATGAGGATTTTCAACTAATGATAAGTGATAGCTTCACTAACTTGCATATTTTATTAATTTTAATTGTAAAATTAACCCCCCTGCAAGGGCGTACGCAGGGGTGGGGCAACTGGGGCAGTTGCCCCAGTAGACTACCTACTCCGCAATTAAACCGTCACACAAATTAATATGCATCTTTTTAAAGTATCTCCGTACATCCCATATTTGTAATCACTATTAAGTTCATTACAAGACTGATTTTCGGATGATAATGTAACAGCTTTAGCGGGATTGATATAGCGACTGACCCACTTTTGTAACTTTTATGGTCTGGATACTCTCATTGAAACTGAGGCTGAGCTATGGCATACATTTTGGATGAAAAAGGGTCTTCCTACAGAAAAATTGAATGAATTGGATTTGATCAATGTTCTGCAAGAGACCAAGGGGCTTTACCCCCAAGTGTAATCGGTGCAAAACGTTCCTCTCGCACAGACGTACACGTCAGAAGCACGTCTCAATGGACTATGCCTGTTATATGTACACAAAAAGTTGGTCCTGGAGAAGAAAAATCAATTTGTTGATGAACTGTAAAAACGTTTTTGTGAAAACCCCAGGCTTTTGATGTTACAGTAATAATAATTTTCAGTTGTTCTCAATTCATTACAGTTTATATAAATTATAACTTTGCATTTACCCTCATTTTGTTCATGATTGTTTTTACCTACATCGGTCTTGTAAAATTACGTTGGCCCCAGTAGAGCAAAAAGCTGCGTACGCCCTTGCCCCCCTCCCCTAAACAACATGCTAAAAGGCACATACACCAGTATAAAGCAACAACAAGAGGATCGGTCCCCCTAATGAATGAAATAAAAATACCTATATTGAGACTACAATATCTTTATATATCATTCCGAACGGTCTTTGAAATTGTGAAGAACTTCGCGGTCCGATTTTAGTGTAAGACTGCTCATTCGAATCAGCACGGCCCCAAGTTTGTTGCAAAAGTGTCGCCGTTCGTCTCTATACCCGCCTTGATCGTGTTCTAGGCGGTCCTTATCAACGAGAGTTGTTTATTAGGCTGTGGCGGTAACAACAGTTGCCATCAATTCACGGACAGTAAGAAACGTAGTGTAGTTACTAACATGTAGGAGAGTTATTTCTGAGACTTCATCTTTATATATAATTTCGAACGGTCTTTGAAATTGTGAAGAACTTGGCGGTCCGATTAAGAGACGAGTGAAGTGATGGTGTCTTTTCTGATCAGCTCAGTGAGCTAAATTCTTTCCTGTTCACTGTAGGCAGTTGAAATTTGATAACTCTCTGGAACATTAAGAGACGAGTGAAGTGATGGGGTCTTTTCTGATCAGCTGGGTGAGCTAAATTCCTTCCTGTTCACTGCAGGAAGTTGAAATTTGATAACTCTCTGGAACATTAAGAGACGAGTGAAATGATGGGGTCTTTTGTGATCAGCTGAGTGAGCTAAATCATTCCTGTTTACTGTAGGATGTTGAAATTTGATAGGGAGACTCTGCGTTTATTAGGCTGTGGCAGTAACAACAGTTGACACGGTGAGTAAGAAACGTAGTGTAGTTACTAACACCTAGGAGAGTTATTTCTGAACGATCTTTGAAATTGTGAAGAACTCCACGGACCGATTTCAGTGTTAGACGGCCCCAAGTGTCGCCGTTCGTCTCTGTGCTTATCTTGATCGTGTTCTAGATTAGGGCTTTCCAAGCCCTAACAGGCCTCTAGTAAATGTATAATTCCGAACGGTCTTTATATATGATTCCGAATCAGCACGGCCCCAAGTTTGTTGCAAAAGTGTCGGTAAGTAAGAATCGTTGTGATGGGGTCTTTTATAATCAGCTGAGTGAACTAAATTCTTTCCTGTTCACTGTAGGAAGTTGAAATTTGATAGGGAGACTCTCTGGGACATTAAGAGACGAGTGAAGTGATGGGGTCTTTTCTGATCAGCTGAGTGGCGAGGACCACCTCAACTGGTGGTATTTATTTTATTACATTACTTACATTTTGATTAACATCGCCTTAGCTTTCCACCAGGTCACATAACGCCACATTGGTAGGACCTATATCATTACTATAATGTGCTGAGTTCCTGTTAGGTACTACTGTTATACGGACTAGATTAGGGCTTCCCAAGCCCTAACAGGCCTCTAGTTAGAATATACACTCAAATTATGTGTCCCATGGAAATTGTACCAACCAAACGACCGTCCAATAAACAATAAGCTCTGACGAATCCATTAAGGCGAAAGCGCTAAGCAACAATAATCAAATACGAGAAGGTAACCTATTTCTCACCCTCAAACAAACCCTAGAACTGACAGTTCAGAACCCTTGGGATGTCTACAAACGAATCAAAATCTAGAGCCCCCGAGATAGCTGAATGAGATCCAGATTTAAGTTCTTTGCTATTAAACCTATATGAAGATGCAATTTTAGATGGAGTGTGTTCCACGGTCCTCCAATGTTAAGCGGAGGCACAGGGTGAAAGCAAAAGAGGGTCTTGGGCCTCCCCAGCAGGGTCAACTGGTGGAGTCCCTTGCGAGTCCCGAAGTTTTTATTCGCTTTTTGGATTCTACGCGTCTTGAAACGTAAAACGACAATGAGCGGTGAGGGCGGTTAAACAATTTATTTTAGCGTCGTCAATTTACAAAGGTCCATTATTGAAAATGATAAACCAAAAGCGTAAACTGGTGGAGGTCTTGGCACTGTACTGAGGTTAACCCATTTGTGATGGTTCAGTAAAATAATAGAAAATTTATTAGCGTAGAGGGACCAATACAGAAATAATGAACCTTAGCGGTAATTTTCAGCATTTGTGTTCAATATTTCAATAATAAACCTTTGTAATCGACCAAAGGAGGGAATCCCCCCCATTCGTTGGTTTACATATTAAAAAGAATCAGAATCCAAAAATCGAATTAAAAAAAACCGCAGAATTTAAGGGTTGAAAAGGTAAGAAATCAAGATCCCTAATACTTTTCAGGCAAGATTAATGATTTTTTCTCTCTTTTTCGTCGAACGACCCCCACGCCCTTTTTCAAATAAATATTTGACATTATTTCTTCCCTATAAAATATTTTACTAAAAAGAGATTAGGTAATACGAGATGATCAATCAGACCCATTGTCTTAAAATGCCGTGAATATTTACAAATGAAATATGCCTTTATATTTCATTTATTTATTTACTTCTTCTTTCAACAATTAAGATTTCATTTTAAAAAAAAAATGAAACGATATAAAAATTTATAAGAATTTGCTGAAGTGGTGCTCAAAGCGAATTCCGTGGAAAATGAAGGCATGACTATGATCTTTATACAACTGAGTTGTTTCCAGGAGGTGAATTGATGATTATGGAGAGTTCCTGGTAACCACGGTGTCTTAATACGGTGTACGTGAATCTAGGGTAAACCTAAATTTTGCTCACGCTGGCTTACTACGGTGCAAGCTCGGCGTTTCACGCGTCTTCACACGTCGTCTCTTATCAAATATTGTAACCTGACGCTGATTCCGTGATTCCGCCATCCGACATCTTGTATTGCTCCGATTTTGTTTTCCTTCATCCTGCTCTCACTTCCCATCATCTATCATCGTGTGGATTATTGTTTTGTTTTCAATTCGTAGCGATTTTCGCAAAGTGAACCTTTGTAATTGGCCAAGAGATTTTTTTTTAACCTCCCTCTCAAAATTTGATACGTTTCAAGATACGTAGATTTAAAAAATCGAATCAGTCGGTCGTTAGTCCGTCCGTCGCTTTATTTGTTCAGTGAAATTCAGCGAGAAGTAAAAATGTAGATTAGACTTCGTAGGCTTGTATATCACGCTAGTTGATTGAGCAGAGACGAGCTCAAAGACCATAAAGCTTGAAGACACGTTCGTCCGGAACACTGGCGATCGTTCAAGTTTAGTTCTAGCTCAACTATATTAGTAATTAGTAATATTGAGTATGTAGATATTGTGGCCGGTATTAACAGACAAATTGTATGCATTTTGGGTAGAAACTCAGTAAGATAATACATGATGGTATCGCAGTAGTTTAATGTTTGTATCTTGAAAAAGGTAGATATGATTGCAATATAAGATTTTATCTGTTTTTCGGCAACCCTTTGTCCTCCGTTTTGTTGACCAAGTAGTTTTAAGGCACTCAATGAATGTACTGCATCACGTGAAAATAAGATGTATATAAATAAATATAGTATATTTTAATATAATTATATATTTAACTCATATTTTAAATAATATGTTTAGTATAAATTTTAATATGAATATGAACTGAAAACTCTTATCACAAAAACCTTCCTCGGTTTTATAATTTTACGGGCGTAGTGTTGAAGACGTGGAAACGAAGAGGTACTAAGACTGGATCTTGCGTTGTCAATCAAGCGGTGAGCGAATTTTCGTTAATTTATTATCGTTAATCGATAATAGCTCAATTAATTTTACTATCGTTAATTTTCGTTAATTTATTATCGTGTTGTAATCATGTTGAATTGTCCTGAAAATTGATTACTTTGTGTGAAATGAAATTATAACGAAAATTTTTAATGGGTAAAATATAAGCTCAAATCTTAATGTTCTGCTAATCAAACAATGATTTTAGATTTTTAGGTTTCTTGCGGTTTTTTCGATTTTTTAAACACATTATAATGAAATTTAAGTACATTTTTCAGCAAAATTATGTTCATACATAGTTTAGTGTTTTAGCTCTTAATTGATAAATTTTGGTTGAGTAATATTCTGCTAAAAAATATAAATTTTACGATTTTTAGCCGTTAATTGTTATTTTTAGTGATTTTTTAAAGTACATTTTTCGAAATTCGCCCAATTTATTGCGTGAAACTGGGTTCATGCAGCAGTGGTGCGGGTTATGCACAATTTCGACCGCAAAGGTAACCTCAGCCTACGAGTCGTGCCGTTTTAGTGGAGATTCCGATTCACGAATCACACAGTTCTGAAAGTCATCGAAGTCATTGATTCTCACCTGGGGTCCCCGTCGAACAAATAGATCAGTGCTCACTAAGTGAGTCACATTACCTCTCAAATTTGAATTTCCTGTGTTGTATAGTAGTCAAAATGGCTCTGAAGCTCACTCGATCGATGACCTCTCAGTTCTCTTCAACAATCTCCCTCCAGCCTCCTTCTCAAATTTCAGCTTCCTGTGTTGAATAGTAGTCGAAATGGCTCTGAAGCTCACTCGATCGATGACCTCTCAGTTCTCTTCAACAATCTCCCTCCAGCCTCCTTCTCAAATTTCAGCTTCCTGTGTTGAATAGTAGTCGAAATGGCTCTGAAGCTCACTCGATCGATGACCTCTCAGTTGTCTTCAGCATTATCCCTCCAGCCTCCCTCTCAAATTTCAGCCTCCTGTGTTGAATAGTAGTCAAAAAGGCTCTAGAGCTCAGCTGATGATCGATGACCGCTCAGTTGTCTTCAGCATTCTCCCTTCATCCTCCCTCACAAATTTCAGCTTCCTGTGTTGAATAGTAAACAAAGTGGCTTTGAAGCTCACTCAGCTGATCGATGACCTTTCATGCGTCTTCAGTATTCTCCCTTCAGCCTCCCTCTCAAATTTCAGCCTCCTGTGTTGAATAGTAGTCAAAATGGCTTTAGAGCTCACTCGATCGATGACCTCTCAGTTGTCTTCAGCATTCTCCCTTCATCCTCCCTCACAAATTTCAGCTTCCTGCGTCAAATAGGAGACAAAATGGCTTTGGAGCTCAGCTGATCGATGACCTCTCAGTTGTCTTCAGCATTCTCCCTTCAGCCTCCCTCTCAAATTTCAGCTTCCTGTGTTGAATAGTAGTCAAAATGGCTCTGGAGCTCACTCGACCGATGACCTCTCAGTTTTCTTTATTATTCTCCCTTCAGCCTCCCTCTCAAATTTCAGCTTCCTGCGTCGAATATTAGACAAAATGGCTTTGGAGCTCACTCAGATCGATGACCTCTCAGTTGTCTTCAGCATTCTCCCTTCATCCTCCCTCACAAATTTCAGCTTCCTACGTCAAATAATAGACAAATGCTTTGGAGCTTAATCAGCTGATCAATGACCTCTTAGTTGTCTTCAGCATTCTCCCTTCAGCATCCCTCTCAAATTTCAGCTTCCTGCGTCAAATAGGAGACAAAATTGCTTTGGAGCTCAATCAGCTGATCAATGACCTCTCAGTAGTCTTCAGCATTCTCTCTTCAGCCTCCCTCTCAAATTTCAGCTTCCTGCGTCAAATAGGAGACAAAATGGCTTTGGAGCTCACTCAGCTGATCGATGACCTCTCAGTTGTCTTCAGCATTCTCCCTTCAGCCTCCCTCACAAATTTCAGCTTCCTGCGTCAAATAAGAGACAAAATGGCTTTGGAGCTCAGCTGATCAATGACCTCTCAGTTGTCTTCAGCATTCTCCCTTCAGCCTCCCTCTCAAATTTCAGCTTCCTGCGTCGAATAGGAGACAAAATGGCTTTGGAGCTCACGCACTGATGCGTTAGCGGCTCCTGATACCTTTTTATCCTCGCCAAGTTACATATTACATCCATACCAAGTTTCATCAAAATCGGACGTCGGGAAGTGGCATTCAAAACTATTTTAAGAGGACATACATACATACATATATACATACATACATACATACATACATCAATGGACAAAGTGAACACAATCGCTCATTATTCCCTTTTTCAAAAGAAAATGCGCTAAAAATTATAATACAAAAGTGACATAGGATGATAGGAAAATAACGTATGAATAGATGACATCAGCTGATTTATTGTCCCGGCGTTCAAATTGACAAAATTTAGCGAATTTTATTGGACAGTATGTCTAAAATCCGTTAAAGAAACGCCGATATTCCAAATTCGGTATGAAGGAGTTTTGGGTTGGTGAAAGACGTCAAGGTTTGATCCTCGAGATTATTTTTAATGGAGTTTTACCAATCTCCGTTAGATAAGTTTTTGGTGAAAGCGCGCCAATGTCCACGAACGGGATGGTATGTGAGTGGATATGAAATGCTGTCCTTTCTAGAAGCCGTATTATTGCAGAGTTTTATAGCACCTTCTAATTCTTGCAAGGTAGGTATATGGGCAGGAGAACCGATGGCTCACTTAACTATTGAGCAAGCTTGGGAGGAAGTGTAGTAGTTGAAGGGAAAGTATAAACTATTTTTGTAAGCATTTAATAACTTATATTTTATGAATAGTTGAAATCATTTGGCAGAGTGTGTAATTTTAAAAGGGCTTATTTATAGAGGCGAGACGCAGTACAAGTTTGTAGCGTTTCATCAATCGGACAATAGGAATGGTTTGATGAAGGACATTCAAAATAGCTCTTTCATAAATTCCAATGTTTTGTAAATGTCAAATCGACTATAATTACTCAAAAATGAGGACTCGCAGCACGACTTGAAACGCTTTCATGATTGCTACCATCCATTCATATGGAAATTCAGCCCCTCAAACTTTTTTTTTCTCGATAGCACGCAACCAGCAAGCGTGCA
This sequence comes from Adelphocoris suturalis, assembly GCA_030762985.1. Taxonomy (NCBI): domain Eukaryota; kingdom Metazoa; phylum Arthropoda; class Insecta; order Hemiptera; family Miridae; genus Adelphocoris; species Adelphocoris suturalis. Next base: position 187,707,662 of record CM061040.1, read on the forward strand.
ACGTTGCGCCACGCAGGAATCGTGTGAAAAACATAACACATTTTACTCCAAGTGTGAAAAATTACATTACTTTTCAACGCTGACTCTCCTTGATATTCTCGGGATTATATCCAAAAATGTAGTTTAACCATATATGGCGAACACTATAAATTATGTCATAATGGTATGTACATTATTTAACTATATCAGGAATACAGAATTAAGCAGTTAATTTTGGGATTTCTGATTCAATCATCCTGTGCAACTCACGGGTTAACAACTAAATAAACGAAGTTACTATTTCATTGTCTTGACAGCTAGAAATGCTGTCAACAGTCAAGATTGTAGGTAAATCGCACGGTTGAATCCACAGACAGATTCACCCTTTTTGTAGATTAGACTAATCACATCTCGTTAATCATGTTAGTGATCAAACTTTAACAGCTGCTTTTGCCTACTTTTGTCTACTTGCGACCCACCATATAACACCTTTTTGAAAAGCTCTTATTCCAATCAATCCATAGAAATAATAACACAGCTCGCGTACGAGTACGCAACCCCGGGAGTTATTTTCAGGTTTCGGTTACCAGATTCGCCTTCATAGTTCCTGGTTACTATCAAATCACGTAACTACACCTCAAGGATTGTTTATAGACCATAAATCAATCAATATTGTCACGGAAAAACGAAACTAAAGTAATGGCGGATCTAATTTCTTTGCTATTCAACCTATGATGCTGAAATTTGAATTGGAAAACCCTGAGGACATCTAGAAACGAATCATGAAGTCTGGAGCCCCCCAGATCAGCTGAATGAGAATCGGAGCTATGTTTTTGCTATTAAATATGAAGCTGAAATTTGAAATGGAGCACGTTCCACGTTCCTTCGATGCTTAGCCGAGACTTATGGTGAAATCCAAAGGGGTCTAGGGCACAGCCCTGAGATTTAGTGAAAACTAGCCGCTCCGGCTCGCTACGCTCGCCTCCACGTCCAGCCGGGGGGCAAGCCCCCCGGACCCCCCATTAAATTGCTCGCTTCGCTCGCAAAGTGTGGCATGTAGGGAATGTTGCTCGCTTTGCTCGCAAACGGTAGATCCCTAATGGTAGGTTTAACGTGTGTAGGGGATGTTGCTCGCTTCGCTCGCAAACGGTAGATCTCTAAGGGTAGGTTTAACTTCTGAAGGGGAAGCTTCTCACTTCGCTCGCTTGAGGAAGTTATACTGCCCACCCAACTTGGCAGACGTTTTTTTCGGTAGGTAATTCTTACAAACAAATTAAATCTTATAAAATTACGTGGAACCACGAAAAGTTTATTCGGGGATGTTGCTCGCTTCACTCGCAAGGTATTGCTGTATACGTGTGTTATACTGCCCACCCAACTTGGCAGACGTTTTTTTCTGTTGGAAATTCTTACAAACAAATTAAATCTTATAAAACTACGTGGAACCACGAAAAGTTTATTAGGAGATGTTGCTCCTTCGCTCGCAAGGTATACCTGTATATAGGTAGGAAAAAAACCCGTATTTATTCTTTTGAAATAGGCCTGCTGTCGATACCTGAGTCATCGAACCCTTCACGTCAATTCTTGAGCCTTCTCGCGTCCGGGGCACATTTAATTTCTCATATTAATAGCTTCGTCTCGCTTCCTCTCGCATTTTGACCGACTGCCCGTCACTTTTTTCGATATCCGATTTCGGATTCAGATTCGGCGGACCCAAAGCTGTATTTCGTCCGCAAAAACCGTTCCGAAAAACGTACCTTTACGTGGTATATTTTAATGGGAAAAAACGTAGTTTTTTGTCGGACTATTCGAGAAAACGGGTCCGTACTCTCGCATTTTTTTGACGCATTTCCCGTTACTTTTTTCGCAATCCGATCGCGCCGTCGTCTTCCTCGTAAGAAAACCTCCGAAACCGGTATTTTTCCGGAATTTTCAACGGCTGTTTAGAGGGGTAGGGGAAGCGGGGAAGTCCAAAAAGCGCACATTAATTCTTACTTCGACCCCCCTCCCGCCCTACGGCCCATGGTTCGGGTGGGATTAGAAAATTTTAAATTCGCTCGCTCCCCCTATCGGAAAATCTCAAGAAGATCCCCCCACTCGTACACTCCCCCCACTCAGCCGTTTGGCCGTGCATAGACACGACAGACAGACAGACAGACAGACGGAGTTTCATTCTTATAAATAGTATAGATGTAGTGAGGAAGCTTAAAAATCGATTATCGCTTCATTCGTTTCTATCGTACAAAAAAAAGTATCTCCGGATCAAATTTCAAGAACAAGCCCATAATTGCAATCGTCTCTTAATGTCCCAATAGTAGTTGCAATCGTGTTTTCAAAATAACTTATAACAATTATTCACACAACCACGCTCATACCTTAAATTGAGAGTGATGCGGATGTTACTGGAATTATGAGCTTACAAAAATAAGAATGCCTAGATTTAAAACTTTTTTATGATTTTGGTTCATTATTTTCAATGGTGAACCTTTGCAATTGACCGATTTTTTTTTTTTTTTTTTTTTTTTTTTTTTTTTTTTTTTTTCTCTTTTTTTTCAAGGCATTTGTTGGTTTACAATTGAGGCGAGTAGTTTCAAAACCGGCTCAATCCACATTTTTTCGAAATACACTTTTTTCCAATTTCTTCAAGTTCACGATGCACTCTATCACCCTGTGAAGTCTTACGGACCAAATCTGGTTCAATCCAATAGAAAAACCCCACTGAAGTGGTGGTTTCGCGTCAAAACTGGCTCAATCCATGCTTCTCAGTTGAGCCGCTAGGAGCGCGCCTGCCTTCGGCGTTGGACAAGGAGCGCTTGGGAGGTTACACATTGCAGTTCATCACAGTCTTGTTTCCGATTTGTTTTGTACTAGTTTTGATTGTTTGATTGTGTTTGTGATTCATGGTTTGATTTGTGTTACCATGGAAGAGTATCCTTCGGAAACCTCGCAAAATGAAAAAAACAAAATCCCCAAGCGAATCCAGCGAAAATCACGGATGTGAAAAAGAATCATTTCTGTGACAACTGGAGCAAAATGCCAGTTTTGGAATTCTACAGAGATATAGTGAACAATCCCACCACAGACGACTTAGGGGATGAAGAAGAGAGGTGCGAAAATATTGATGCATCCGAGTCAGCTTTCATATAAGAAACGTTTTTGTTCTGGTGTACACAGTTTCACCCATTTTCCCGCTATGAACGCTTTCTTTTTTTTACTCTTTACTGTTTAATATTAAATTACTCAATATTTTATCATTTTTCGGGGTTTTGTAAAATAAAGAAGTTCTCAAATAATGTTTCTACAAGCCTGGTTTCTACATAGGCTGTTGCTATGCAGTCGTCTTTTTTTGCAACCTACAAGCTTCTTACCATATGAATACCGAAAAAATGTGATTTCCGACATGAATAATAGAATTTTAGAGGATACTCTTAGGAATATGGCAACAGAGCTACGTCAAACTCCCCGAATTCTATCATAACCGGCTCAACCCAAACTTTGATTTAGAATTTTGAGGAACCTAGACCATTTTCAAAGTCAAAATTTGTAATAAAACACTCTAGGGCATAAAGTTTAAGCAATGAAATGGAACTGACGTAGTTAAAATGGAGTACTGTACAGGGAAACGTTTTGTGTTTCCTGAAAAATTTACAGGTATGGATTGAGCCGGTTTTGAAACTACTCGCGTCATTTTAAGATACGTAAATTCTTCAAAAAAATTGAAATAATTAAATTTAAACAAAATCAACAAATAAATAAAAAATCCGCGCCAAATGTCACATATTTTGGTTTATTAGTTTCGGAAAAGAGCTTCGGATGGCGGATAGATTTTGAAACGTAAAATGGATTTATTTATTTAATTTTTTTATTTGAGGCTCATTATTGAAGATAATAAACCAAAATCAGAAACAATTTTATTTCATCAGGTATTATTACGTATTTGTTGTTCAAATCTAGCCATCCTTATTTTTGTAAACTTCATAATTTATATGAATAGCTTTCCCAACTACTAAGTACCATTCAACGCCGCAAGCCAGCTGTTGTCCTCCTTTGCTCCCTACACCTGTTGCTTCTCTAAAGCCAAGTGTTCTTTAAGGTCGTGTTTTGACACGACAGCACAACGCCCCTTCCCCCTTCAAAGGGGCTCAAGTGCCATGGCATACACCCGTCGTAAGTGAAAGTGAAGTTGGTGGTTTGTGAAGGTTAATTACCGACTCAATTAGCTTTTTTTTTCTCAGTTGGCGCCGAGGGGTAGGTAAACTTTGCACAGACATTAACATGTTTCTTCAATTTTATAACGGAAGATCTATTTCCACGAAAAATAAAGAGCTACAATGTTAAATTGATTTCGACGGTAAGGTCATCATCAATCAATCACAATCATCAATGGTCGTCACGAAAACAACACAAATCAATTTACTGTAGCATTAAATACAATCCTGTCAATACAGAGAGATTGGAGCACTAATCATTTAGCGAAATCCAAGAGCGAATTAGTTGACAGAACAAATCTCATCCCAGGATAACGCTTGCCAAGACTTCTAAAACCCCCGCAGTAGCTAAATGAATGCATGGGTGTAAATAATGGTGGAAAATTACAAATATCAGTATTAGCGGAGTACTATGTGTTACTGAACTAAATACGAACCGCATGAGAGAAGCAAGAATAACCAATCGTAATTTAAGAGTAATTTTCTCTAAAAACAAGGCCAAAATTGCCGATAAAAAAGGAAAAGTTTGCAGCGAGAATAGTATGTAGGGGGAAAAAAATTGAAAAAACAACCGAATATACCAGAACTGAATTTTTGACCGAAACGAGAGTTTGTCTGAAGAACCCACCGTATGAAGGCTTTTAAAAACAGGATGTTCACATGAAGTTCACACTTAAGAAATGTCAATAAAAATCATAATGCACCAGTTTGGGAGAGCTGATGTGCTGAAGTGCAGTGAAGTGACGTCACGGAGGACTTAGAATATGTTCTAGCGGAATGTACTCGTTACAGTGAAGTCCGCGAAGTGTTTTTAACATGTGTGGTTCTGGAAAACAACGGCGATATAACAGAAAGATTGAGAAAAAAAAGTCCAGTCATGCAGCATGACCCCATGAGCGAATTTTTGAAGAAATCTTCGACATTTCAGTCGTTATTGATCGTGTAGAGAAATTTTAGTTTATGATTTTGATAGACAAACATGGAATCAAATTATTAAAAATAATTAGGAGGTACTCATACTTTATTATTATTAAACTAATCTTATAAATCTTCATAAATTTCGATGTACAATGTGGTCAGTATTGAAGGCAGTTGAAATATTAACAGTATCCTATCATAACATCATCAAATCTTGACATAAAATAAAATAACATACCGCCGTCATATGAAAGAAACGTATTTCCACAGCCAATCGATGATGAGGCTTTGTATTACGAGTGATATAAAGTCAGTTGCATTCGAATCTAGTATCCTACAGCAAGAAATTGACAGACAAACTGTAGTCTCTGTGCATCTCTTGACAGCCTAAATTATGGGGAAGTGTCACTTGGCTTTTCCGTAGCAACAAGAAAGAAATTGAAAATACTTGATACTAGCATTAAATCCCAATTATTGTTGATTTATCAACGATTCGATTAGGTAAATTCTTGAATTTTAACTGCTTCATGTTATTTCTTCACTCTACTATTTGATAATTATATCCAATATCGAACATATTGGTTATTGAGGTACATACCTATCCCATTAGGCTATAGTATCATGTAAGGTAACAGCAGGTAACTAGAAGTTTTAGTACAATGTTGTATCGATTCACTCACCTAATCAACGAAGTGCAGGGAACACTAATTGCTTGGACAATGTTTCATGCAAATATTACCGATTTTTACAACTAGCGAACGGCATTATTCCGATTTTTGACTGATTTTTCAACTTTGAAATTTTTGAAAACTTGATACATATTCTTATAGGAAATTTTACGCTGATTTCGAATATTCCACATGTTAGTATGCTGAAAAAATTATTTCGCACAACAAATCGCAAAAAACCGGCTATTTTGAAATTTTTGACTACATTTTTGAAAATTTCAACCCGAAAATGTAATCCGATGCTGGCCAACGAACTTGAACTTTAGTTTTGTGTCCTTAACATTTTAAAATTTGTTTGAAGTTTCTAGCACAATTCTACGGACAGTTATCGTCTGTAATGACATACATACATGTATACACACATACATACATACCTACATACAAAAATGCGTTAAACTTCAGAATATGTTTCAGAATAGCCTGAAACGGATTTCTGCATAAAATTTTGTCAAAAAATCACATTCTACAAATTTTTCTTCAAAAATTCGCTAAAAGAAAACTAGTGATTATAAAGTTATCCCTAGGTTTTTAGAAGAAATTAATTTAATTTTGCAATAGACACTACTTTTGTGTAATTTTTGAATGTAATCTATGAGGCACATGGGTCAAACTCAGCCAAAATAAATGAACAAATAAACATTGAAGGACCGTGGAACACGCTCCATTTCAAATTTCACCATTATAGGCTGAATAGCGAAGAAAATAGCTCAGGACCTCACTCAGCTGATCTAGGGGGCTCTAGACTTCATGATTCGTTTCCAGAAATCCCAAGGGTTCACAATTTCAAATTTCAGCTTCATAGGTCGAATAGCAAGGAAACTAGATCTGCCGCTACTGCAGTCTCTCTTTTGAGACATTGTTCACTTTTAGCTCCCAGTAAAAGCGTTTCCGAGCTGAAAAAAATGAAAGCCTGCTTGGTTGGTTCTACCTAGTTACTGATATTAGGACCAATCACAATGACGGTTCCAGGTCTTCGTATTGATGCATATTGGGGTCGGAAAATGAGATTGACCTCAAGTGAAGAAAGCCTCACAGGTGCTAGTCGCTGTAACACTATTATTAGATCACGGCAGTCGCTTAAGGACATAAGGTTCCATTTCAAGAAAGGCCGAGCTGATATTAAGAAGACAGAAATAGATCGATCGGGTTTCAGAGGGTGTCAGACAGAAAAACAGATTCCGTGAACACGGGTCACTAAACTTAATGGGGAAAGCGCGTTATCAGGAAGAATTTTGAATGGTGGAATTCGGAAGGACATAGCAAAACAATTACAAATGAGAAAGGTCAGAGGAATTCGTATCGAAACTATCTAAACTACAACTTCATAAGGCGCTGATGAGATGAACGAAACCACTGTGAACGGAAATGTTCACCTAAAACGAAATGCATTCTCGATAAAAAATTAACATTAGGTCGAAGGATTATTGACAGGAAGGAGGAAGGCAGGCGGCTTCTTCCTTTCCTATAGTTTTATTTTCACAACTAGTTCCGCCCTATTATGTCAGGCCTCATCAGGTGAAGAAGGGCAGGGGTCACTATTCCATACAATGTTGGAGGTATGTCGTCATTTGTAAATGGTTATTTTATTCTGCGTGTTTACATGTTAGTTTGTAGTTTAATTCATTTCGAGCCAAACGCATGTCTTCTTCAGGGAAATCCATAAAATCCTGCACTTACACATTAATTTGTATCATGTACAGCTCTACAACAACAAATTTGTGACAAATTATGAGTGAAATTTGCTTAAATTCAAAATTAAATTTTATTCCAGAATGGATGACTGTTGATAACCTTATCAATAATTTAGTAACAGTCGTCTATTCTCCAAAAAAAAAACTATTTTTATCTTGAATTTTGAGCTAATCCCAAAAAGTACTTCGTCAGGTCAAATTTAGCCTATGCTTCAAATTTCATCAAAGTTGGCTGAGGAGAACTTGTACAAGTAGGTGGGCAATAAAACCGAGGTGGTAAGACATTTAAAAAAAGTCCGAAAACGTGTGTTCTGATGCCTTGTTTTAGCTCACGTAGAATCGATCTACCGTTACATATTCGGTATCAGGCGAATCAGGGGGCATGCCCCTCCCACGATATGCAACGAAAATTAAGTTTGAGCCGACAAGGTGTAGTCGGAAGGAGGCCAATGTTCTGCCGAAGTTCTACTTTGTTACTTACCTCGGCGCGTCTCGTTGCAATGGTTGACAATGCAATTGCATTGGTTTATTGAAAGGTTGGCAATGTGAGACTAGCTTCTCGCTGAATTCACAGCTCTAACTTGGAGAAAGACGGAAAAACCGAAATTTTAATACACTTTGCGCTATGCGCTATGTGGAAATGGGTGGAGAAATGAACATCATTACATGACTCAGCACGGAAAAATACCCCAAAATCAAGTATCATTCGTATTGTCGCAATGGAATACCTATCTTCGAAAACTCGATATTTCAAAATATGTGCTCGTCATTATTCACTTAAAATTTCCATGAAATCTCGAGTAGATCCCGAATCTATGATAAAAATTAGGGTTCCCGTTTGAAAAACGTGAGATAGGAGTCGTAGCACCGCTTAGGCCAGTGATAATCAAAATTCAATTTCACCAGTGAATAGTTCTCAGAAAAAGAGGAGTTACCTTCTGAAGTTTATTTATATCTTCAAACATAAAAAATAAGGGAGTGGAGGATTTTGAACAGGGACACCCTGTATAGATAATTAGATTCTTGTTTAATTAAATATCTACGATGAAAAAATGTGAAAACCTAAAATATAGTTTAGCTGTACAGTGAAACTTGGGTAATTCGAACCTCAAGGGACCAGTCAAAAACTTCGAATTAAAGCAGTTTTTAATAAATTATAATAAATTATATTTTAACAAACATAACGAAGTAAAGTACATACAGTAACATTGAATACTATATTGAACAACAAAATATTGAACAATAAATATAAAGACAGCTGGAATGGTACTGAATTTAACTGCAACCATGAAAAACAATCTATTGTTTCCTTGAATTAAGTCTCTCGGCCATTATAAAAGATTCCAACGCATTCAAAGAGTTGAAGTATGAATCACTTACATCGATTCGGCTTTCAAAAAAACGTCTAAGTTCTTGTATGAGATTCATGGCGTCAGCTGCACTCGGCACCAGTACTTCTTCTGCCGGTATTCGGGAGGGAGAGGAAGGGGAGTTATCAGACTGTACGATGGCCCTGACTTGCATGCATTTGGTCTAACGCAAACCTTTTGCCAAATATCGTTACTAAAATGTATTTCCCGATAAATTTGCAATTATTTTGAGTCACAGCTTAAAGTTTATACCTTAATTAGCACGCCGAAAATTTTAATTATCCAAAATAAAATTCGAATTATCCACGATTTTTTAGCATTGTTAACATACAAAATGCTAGGGACCATAAGAAATATTCGAATTAAAGAAGATTTCGAATTAAAGAAGTTCGAATTATCCAGGTTCCACTGTATAATAGTTAACTTTTAACATCCTGAGCAGCTGAAGGAAATGACTTTTCTCCTGTTTAACTTGAGAAGTTGAAATTTAGTAGGAAGCCTCTCTGGGACAAAGAGTCGAATGAAATTAAAATCCACCCTGATCAGCTGAATGAGCTAAATGCTCTCCTGTTCGCCCTAGGATGGTGAAATTCGGTAGAGATCGTCGCTGGAACCAAAGGAAACGAATAAATTGACCAGCCTCACAATTACAGGCTAAATGAGCTGTTACAGGCGGTGACCAGCAGCGTTACGATGTGATGACACAGCGCGACCTGATTTTTCGGTCTCCGTCCGTTCGGAAAAATATTAATTTACTGGTCATTCGAGTCCCAGTTCCCACAGCGAACGTTCACTCTCCCGTCTCTCAATTATTGTGGTGGACAGCTCACTCGTACTCACACAAAAAACTATATTTGGTGGTTATACTCGTAGTTACATGTATGTCTATACCCCAAACATAATCAAAACCACCAACTAATAGGACCAGTTTCACTGATCCTAGCTAACGCCCCGTCAACTTAACCAAACGGTAACAGGAGACCGGCGATAAAGAGTGGCGTTAAGGAGTTACCTTTTACCACGTAAATTCAGACGTCAAAGTAATCATACCCGTGCCTGGTTATGGTTTGGTTAAGTTAACGACGAAACGTTTCATTTTGTCCATCAACCATGGAACATTTGTCCATATTGGACAGAAAAGTGGCTTCCCGGTGCTTGGAATCATAACCTACACAACTTCCACAGTGGCTCCTTATCGAATTCTTATCGTGATTTTGAGTTGATTATTTCTATGTTGAAACAGTGGAATTTAAAAGAATTACAATAATGTTGAATATACATTTAAATGAGAGAGAGTAAAAACCACTCGGTACCTGAGCTCGAAAGTCTTTTTAAATGAGGGACCCGTAAAGTGAAGCGAAATTAAACACAGCTAGGTATTTATCTTTCTACTCTTTTGGTGCCCTAAACAGTAGATCTACCTACATTCCAAGAATTTCATATGTAGGAGGATACAAGTTGATGGTTGGAGAAATCTCATCAGATAAGAAGTAAATACATACAAATCTCTACTTCTCGCAAACGTATAAATCGGGTTATCAAACTTGGTTAGGTGTCTAACAAGGTACCTATGTAGTAAAAAGGTAGTAGGGTAATAGACAAATTCACCCTAATTTCACCGGAAATTGTGTCGCGTTGATAATTTAAGGTCCCAAAATACCTTGTGCCGACAAAATTTGGTATTTTCCAGGATACTCGGTACAAAGCCGTTGGTAATTTGGCAAGGACTTGAACCGGCATTGTACTTATTCGCTTAATGACCCGATACCATTGTACAAGCTTTTACACGTGACCGATACCGATGACAATAGTTAACCCTACGCTCAAACGACCCAATCACAGTTCAGAACTACGAATTTGACCCCGGAAAACCGATAGAAACTAAGGAATTTTACAGAAAAATGGGAAAATTTAGCTATTTTCTCCTTTTTGCCTCTATATTTGGCAAATTAGTACAATGCCGGTTCAAGTCCTTGCCAAATTACCAACGGCTTTGTACCGAGTATCCCTGAAAATACCAAATTTTATCAACACAAGGTATTTCGGGACCTTAAATTATCAACGCGACATAATTTCCGGTGAAATTAGGGTGAATTTGTCTATTACCCTACAATTAATTTGAGGTTTATGGCCGATAAACGATGCAATCATCGGCGGAAAAGTATAGGAAAAAACGGAATCATGTTCAGAACATGCCAAAGCATATTATCCGACCATAATAGCATGTTTCTAGTACAATTCTTAACCAGGCGACAGCATTTTCGGTGAAATTTTCGATTTTTACTTATCTTCAAGCAGCGCCCTCTGCCAGTTTACCGGATAACTAGTGGACGGAGCGTAAAATAAATAAGTTCATCGTGTTCAGCGTATGCGAAAACCCATAAATTGACCCAAAAAAATTGAAATCCGTCCTTCAAATCATCACCTCGGCACCAATTTAGAGGTTGGTTTACGATAGCGGTCGATAACTGGCCAAAATCGGCCCAGGTAAAATGGTCAGGATTAATATTTTTTTGCTACAAATTTAGGATGGTCATCCTGACATACCGAGGAAGCAACAAAAAAAAAACAATGGGGACAAGAAATCCCAGAACTTTTTTAGCGAATTTTTGAAGAAAATTAAGCTATTGCTCTCGCCTCAAAATTTGTAGAATGTGAATTTTTGAAAAAAATTTATGCAGAAATCCGTTTCAGGCTATTCTGAATCATATTCTGAAGTTTAACGCATTTTTTTATGTATGTATATATGTATATATGTATGTATATATGTATGTATGTATATATGTATGTATGTATGTATGTGTCATTCCAGACGATAACTGCCCGTAGAATTGTGCTAGAAACTTCAAACAAATTTTAAAATGTTAAGGACACAAAACGAAAGTTCAAGTTCGTTGGCCAGCATGATCGGATTACATCTTCGGGTTGAAATTTTCAAAAATGTAGTCAAAAATTTCAAAATAGCCTGTTTTTTGCGATTTGTTGTGCGAAATACGTTTTTCAGCATACTAACATGTGGTATATTCGGAATCAGCGTAAAATTTCCTATAAGAATATGTATCAAGTTTTCAAAAATTTCAAAGTTGAAAAATCAGTCAAAAATCGAAATAATGCCGTTCGCTAGTTGTAAAAATCGGTAATATTTGCATGAAACATTGTCCAAATTCAGATTGAACTACTCTTATGGAAGTATCCCTGTGTAACCAATCCTAGAACCATGCTGTTTAAAACGTCGGTACTTAGTAGGTGCTTAAAAAAAAAAAAAAAAAAAAAGTAATCACAACTGATGAATTTACTCTTGGCATGTGTTAATAATTTGATTCCTTGTTTGTCTATCAAAATCATAAACTAAAATTTCTCAACACGATCAATAGCGACTGAAATGTCGAAGATTTCTTCAAAAATTCGCTCATGGGGTCATGCTGCATGACTGGACTTTTTTTTTTTTAATCACCCTAATGTAGTAAGATACAAATCTATGCTGGATAAGTGAAAGCACTCTGGCAACATCGGTTTTTATATAGCTCTAGAGAATAATACACTTTTCCTTATGACTCGAGGTCATTGGAACTTGAATAGCATTCAAAACGAGCAAACAAAACAAGTTGTAGAGCCGCCATAAGAGCTTAGTGATCTCAGATCTCTTATCTACTTTTTCAACTACCTAACGTATTATACTGCAGGCGTTCTTTGATATTTAAGCGAAACAAGCTTGTGTACGGGATATTTGAAACGTTGCTGTTTATTTAAAACGATGTCATCACCTACAAACACGTCAATGGTGGCGGAGGTTATGTGAGTGGACATACTTTTAGCGAATTTTTGAAAAAAATTAAGCTATTGCTCTCTCCTCAAAATTTGTAGAATGTGTTTTTGAAAAAAATGTATGCAGAAATCCGTTTCAGGCTATTCTGAATCATATTCTGAAGTTTAACGCATTTTTTTAATGTATGTATGTATATATGTATGAATGTGTGTATGTATGTATGTGTCATTCCAGACGATAACTGTCCGTAGAATTGTGCTAGAAACGTCAAACAAATTTTAAAATGTTAAGGACACAAAACTAAAGTTCAAGTTCGTTGGCCAGCATGCTCGGATTACATCGGGTTGAAATTTTCAAAAATGTAGTCAAAAATTTCAAAATGGCTTGTTTTTTGCGATTTGTTTGGCTAAATAATTTTTTCAGCATACTAACATGTGGTATATTCGGAATCAGCGTAAAATTTCCTATAAGAATATGTATCAAGTTTTCAAAAACTTCAAAGTTGAAAAATCAGTCAAAAATCGAAATAATGCCGTTCGCTAGCTGTAAAAATCGGTAATATTTGCATGAAACATTGTCCAAATTCAGATTGAACTACTCTTATGGAAGTATCCCTGTATAACCAATCCTAGAACCATGCTTTTTAAAACTTAGGTAGTAGGTGCTTGGTTAAAAAAAAAAAAAAAAAAAAAAAAAACATGTAATCACAACTGATGAGTTTACTCTGTGAAATATTTTTAATAATTCGATTCCATGTTTGTCTATAAAAATCATAAACTAAAATTTCTCTACACGATCAATAGCGACTAATATGTCGAAAATTTCTTCAAAAATTCGCTCATGGGGTCATTCTGCATGACTGGATTTTTTCGAACTAGGTAGAACTAGGTAAAATGTTTAAAATCATTAAATATTACCTATCATAATTTTGGTAAGTGATTAAAAAGTGGAAATTGAAGTCTCTGAACACTGAAAACTTCATGTTAATCATCCGTTAGCCTCTTAATTCCTCGAGGGTCGGGTAATTAGTTAATCAGCTTTGGTAATCAGATCGTCAAGTTTTGACGGACGAGTTCACCAACGACTGGTGTTAGTGAAAGAAAATCGCTCTAACGTCTGATTCAGCTCAAAAATAATGCCGCGTTAACGCTAATTCTTGATTAACTCAAACGGTGAAAGCGGCCCTTAATAAGATTAGAGAGCTGAATTTTCTCCTGTTTATCCTATGATGATGAAATTTGGTAGAGAGCCTTTGTGGTACAACTGAAGACGTATAAGAAGATGAGATCTACCCTGATCAGACATCAAAGGCCAAACCGGAAGTTTGTGAAAAACGTAGCCCAAGTATTTCCACGAAAAATAAAGAGTTAATATCGATTTAGACAGTTAGGCCATCATCAGAAACAAACGATAACGGAACACACATTAGAAAGGACACAGCTTAAATAGCGACAGGTGAAATATATTGACGGATATCCTCAGTTGAACATTTACCAGATCTGTCCCTTTTATAATTTTGAACTTTTCAAGTACATTCCCTGACCTCCCTTCGGACAAAAATGAAGAAATTCTACAAACAGTCAATCTGTCAAATCTAAATTGTAACTATGAATGGGTTCCTTGATATGTTTTGCAAATGAAGACTCACCCTTATTGTCCTGGAATCCTCCTGATGCTTGTCTATTATCTCCCTGAATTTCCTACCAGTTTGACTGCAGTAATCGTAGCCACAAGAACACATTAGTTCATAAACCCCAATTTTATCCTGAACATCAATTTTATCTTTTAACTGAATTGAGTAAATACGCTCAATGACTATTTTTAGTTTTAAAACCCACTTTGTAGCCCCTTTATGGAATTTTGCCATTTTTATCAGAAATTTCGCCATAAAAAGGTATACTTAGCCATTGTTTTTCTTCTAAAGTTACATCTTCCCTAACTAGATTGGAAACTTTATCCCTACTCTTATTCCTAAAAACTTTGTCCCATATGGTATCAATGGGATCTCCTCCATGTCTTTACCAGCCGCCATGCTTTTGAAAATGGATTTTTCTTTTGGTAAATTTTGCTCACTCATTGGAACAGATAGGTAGTGCTGGGTTGATCATACTACGGAAGGCTGCATGCTTATGGGTGATTAGAAGTACTATTGATAGTTATATCGCTATATCTTGGGAGCACTGTATCCACCTGGCCTCAACCGATACAACACCTGACCATCGCCACATCCATTTTTAATTTTTTTTTCAAAAATTTTTTTTTTTTCAAATTTTTTTTCATTTCTATTTTTATTTTTATTTTTATTTTTTTTAATTTAATCCAGTGAGACTCCAACTCCCTCCTAGTCACCAGTAATGCTGGTACTGTGTTGCTTAGGAGCTAATTTCAAAGAAGCAATCCTGCAAGACTAGGAGAATATTAGTTGATTGACAACGAATAACGAAACGTCTCACAGTGAGTCTCACTTTTGTGAATTTATTATATGTAAAAATCTAAGTATATATATATATATATATATATATATATATATATGTATATATATATATATATATATATATATCTTTCTATGAATTGAAAAAAGGTCCAGTAGGTAATGCAGCATGATCGTATGAGCAAATTTTCGTAAATTATGTTATCGTTTAATGTTGAGTTGTTTTGAAATTTGAGCTTTTTGAGTGCAAAGAAATTGTTAACTATTATTTTTATGGCAAAAAACGTATTCTAAATAATAGTCTCCTATTCAAATAGAGGTTTTGGATTTTTAGTGTTTTTGCAGTTTTTATAGATTTTTTAGCAAATATTACCTAATGAATTTTAATACATTTTTAGCATAATTTTGTACACAAATGATCAATAATCATGCTTGTTTAAAATGAAAGTTGTACGTATTACCTTTATCTGCTTTGAGGGCAACAATATTGCGTTGGGGAAACTTCTTCTTCACGCCAGCTTCAATATTCTCCTCTTTCCTCGGTGGTGATCCTGATGATCTTGATGAGAACTGGATCTTTTCTGCGCGAAGCGTCTTGGTGACTGATGATCCATTCAAAGCCTCGACCGGATTCTGTCCCGAGTCGCTGGAGTTCCAAGGGAGATAGTTGGGATCGCCAGCAGATGGCAAAAGCATGTCCCATGTTTTTACAATTCAGCTGATTTTTAGGACGTCCCTCTGAAGCTAGGCTTCGTCGATAGAGGGACAACCTTTTGGGATTGATCCTCCGGGTGTGGGAAACCAAAGCATGAGAAATAAATAACCCCAATTTCAGACCATTCTGAGACCGAACCCGTGAAAAGACAAAATACGCCATTTCTGATTCATCACTATAGCAACACAGTATACAAATAAAGGTTGGTAACAGGTTGTCCAAAGAAGAGAAAACCATAGTGGAGTGTCAACGATACACGCTGATACATTGTGACGTATATATGCATAATGTCATCGTAAATGTCATGATTTTTGGTAAGGGCAGGGTGAACGTAGCTCGCTGAGCTGATTAGTCGGAAGCCTGTTGTAAAGTATTTGCTTTGTAAGAATATGCTGCATAATAACTAATATAATAATATAGAATAATAGAACACAAATGTATGTAAAGAAACAATAGAACAAGAACAGAACGTATATATTTTGTACAAGGATGATGCTAGCCTAGAAACATATGACGGAGCGTCGGGCTACCATGACGACAGGAGTGACAGCGAACAACAGTGAATAAACATAAAGTGAAGCCCTATAAACTTAGGTAATTTTCAACATAGGTAGGTATAGTTCATCTGTCATTTCATTTTTCTCTTGACGTTTCAGAAAACCTATTAAATTCAGGACAGATTCCATCATTTCATTCGTCTCTAGATATCCTAGAGAGACTCCATAGTAAATTTCAACTTCCATGGGTGAACAGGAGAGGATTTAGCTTAGTCAGCTGATTAGGCAGGATCTCGTCGTATCAATCATCTCTTGCTGTTCCAGAAAGACTCACTCCATATTGAATTTCAACTTTCTTGGGTGAAAAGGAGGGAACCTAGCTCGCTCGGCTGTTTAGGCTGGAGCTTGTCATTTAATCAATCTCTTGATATTCCAGAGAGGCCCCCTATTAAATTTCAACCATCTGGGGTTTTCAATATTATGATCGCGGGGATAAAATCGTCGGAAAAGCATTTGTTATGATCTTATTATTACACGTTGTTATGATTATGTACTTGCTACGGTCATGTTGCTACGTTGATGGGTTTTCGGTGAAGATATCCTGGATCCGTTCCTGCTCCAGTATGGTTTTAAAATTTTCGAGATAATTTCTATGTTCAAAGGACATTGATATTTTTTTATTCGAAACAAAACAAAACAAAAAACTCGGCGCTCCGCGCCTCGCCAGGGGGCAAGGCAAGCCCCCTGGACCCCCGGTTACCTCTATTTACATACTTCGGACGAAATTATTGAAACACAGAATGTGTTTGCGTTGTCGCGCAACCAAGTGACAACCAAACAAGCGTCATTGTTTACTATTCATTTACTATTCATGCTCATAACTCAGGTTGATGGCCACGCATTTCACAGTAGTTAACATAATATGGTTGGATAAATCAGGAGCTTTCCAACGAATGGTGAACGATTTCTGTGCGATTAAAATTGCGGAAGTTCCATTTCCCTACCAACGGCTCGGTTGTACGTGAAAATCATAAGAAAATTTACAAGCGGTTGCAATCATGTTGACAATATCAATTATTGAGAATGATCACCTGTGTGTAAACAATTGATTCAAATAACCATGCTCATAACTCAGGTTGATGGCCACGCACTCCGCAGTAGTTAACATAATATGGTTGGATAAATCAGGAGCTTTCCAACGAATGGTGAACGATTTCTGTGCGATTAAAATTGCGGAAGTTCCATTTCCCTACCAACGGCTCGGTTGTACGTGAAAATCATCACCGTCACACATTTCGTTACATCCCGCGTTCCATTTTCGGCTAGTTAGTCCATGGCTAAAACACATTCTGTGTTAAAATCGTAAGATGATTTCCTCATGCTTTCATCTAAAATTAATAATATTATCTTTCTAGGTTTATTATTGAAAATAATAACCCAAAAATTCTAAACCTGAATGGAAAATGCCTAACTCAATTCGGAATTGCGGGACCTTCGCGTTTCGCACCCGATATCGAAAAGTGGTTACGTTTAAGACGCAGGTTTTGCTCGCAAGTTAAAAAGTGGAAGGTAGCGTTCACACCCGAAGAAAGGTGAAATGGCCACTGTAAGCATTCACTTCTTCCAACCACAATTTTACTTCAGACTTCACCGACTTAGGACTGTCTCCATAGTTGATCCTAGGGAGGTGTGGTTAAACATTTTTGGTTAGTTCTGTTGGAAAATCAACAGTCGTCAAGGAATAAAAAAATATCTATCAAATAGCCAAGTAACTTTTAAGGGAGAATATCAACAGTCGTCAAGGAATACAAAAAAACCAAATAGCTAAGAAGGGGAAATAGCCCAACATCTAGTTCCAAACGTCACCGCCACGTGGCAGCACCAAAATGAACTAATCTTATTTTCGCTCTGATCCCGTTAATAATTGACCAATTTTCAACCTGTAAATTGCGTTAGATTCAGAAATAGCTCAGAATTTTCGCCAAACGGTTCCAACTTTCAAAAGTCCAAAATTTGTACATTTGGTTCAGTGGGGTTCAAAATTGGCTCAATTTTTCGAAAATCCCAATATTAGTCAAGTGGAGGACGAGTGCGTTCTGATCACGATGATTTTTTGGTTTATTATTTCCAATAATAAGCCTATGTGATCCTGTAGCAAAAAATTTTTATAACCCCCCCTCAAACTTTGTCACTTTACGTTTCAAGGTACGTAGAATCCAAATTTGAAATGTCCGTCCGCCGTTCGCCGTCCGGGCCATAAAAGGCCTAAGAATTTGCTTAAAAAACCCGTTCTTTCGCACATAGACTCCATTTGGGGTCTAGTTGGTCCTAACGTTTAACCATCCGATCGCTTTACTCGCATAGATGCTATGGGCCAAAAACGGGCGAAAAAGTGTCTTTTTCGAGGCTTTGAGTGTTAGACGTGTTAGACGCACGCCTGGCACGCTTGGCAGGGGGTCACGGTGGGTGGTTACAGGGTTGAGCGGGGGGTGGAGTGAGAGGAGGCGCCGCGGCACCTTGTGGTGGCTGGAGTGACCAGGGGCGTAGCAGAGGGGTGTAGGAGAATGGATATTTATTACTTTTACGTTTTATACCCATATAATACATCGCGGCACCATGAGGTGGGTACGACGTTCCTTCAAGGCATGAATGTATGTATTTCACTAGGTCATATTTGTGTGTTAATACCAATGCTTTTCCTACGCATATAACATATCCTCTCGACTTTTCGTACGTACTTAGATAATGATATTATTAAGGCAACTATTTGAATAGATAGGAGCTCAAATCGAGAAATATAAACATGCGTATATAATTATAGAAGTATAGGTTGTGGCAACTCGAAATAGGACACGCCGAAGAGTCTGGACGGGCCTTATGACGTACGCAAGCCAACTAAAACTACGATCAAACTCAATTGAAAAAATAATAAACCTTTGTGAAATAATTTGCAGCGTTTTCAAATTCGAAATTAGACCACTAAAACCTCATTAATTCTTGTCCAGAAGGTTTTGGGTTGGTGTGGTGGAGTGGTGTAGAAAAGAGGCAGAGGACGCGGTGGAGGCGAGACCTCTTCTGCCGTCCCCCCATCAGCCAGGCACCGAGTCACGTCATTTCCGAGAACTCATGTTCTGCAGTGCTGTTCGAGATTACTTTTAGGTTTCTTCATCCTAGTCAAGTTGATTCATTCCCATACAGCATGATCATATGAGTGAATTTTCGTAAGTCAACGAATTATCTTCAAAATAAATTTTTTTGAAATTTGAACACTTGGAGAATTTCATCGTCATCAGCATACTGTATGATTGATACGTGTTCAGGCATATCGTCCCCTTCGTGGACAATCGTCCCCTACAACATATATAGCATACAGAAGAATGCTTATGATGGCGCCTTGGGATGTGCTCCTGGGGCCTTCCAGGTGGCCATTGACTCGGATGTAGGTGTTCCACGTCGAAAGTAAGTTAGAAAGATTTCTGACCACCATGTTTGGTACACCTAGGTCAGGTCCAGCATTTTTGAGCACAACGTAGGCCTATTCCCATCTTCGTATGCCGAGGATATTTCAAGGAACAGTGCGACTGTTAATCTGTTGGATGTAAGTCCAATTTGAACATCCGTAAGGATCTTATTGATGGCATCATTTGTGGAACGGTCGCAGCGGAATCCGAATTGGGTCATTGGGAGCAATCGCCGACTTTCAGCCCACCATTGGAGGCGACATTTAATCATTCTTTCAAATATTTTCATCTTACAGGAAGCGAGTGATATAGGACGGTACGACTTGGCATCTTACCGGGTTTACCAGACTTCCGGGTGGGTATTACAACGTATTGGGACCAATACACCGGAAATCTACCAGTACTCCAAAACGGAGCTGCAGCAGCATACGCTGGTAACTTTCAGGTAGTTCATGCAAAATCTGGTACGTTATTATGTCCATTCCGGAAGAAGAAGTTGTGTTTCTTTTGAGGACTGCCAGCAGCTCTCGTATAACGAATGGGGCGTAAGTGTATCACTATTGTTATTCTCTTCGTTACTATCTTGAGAACCACTCTCCGGAGAACCTGCACCCAGTCTGGTACAAATTTATGTAAATGTTCACCTTCTATTGCAGTTATTATTGATTTTAAGTAGGGACATTTCTCATCAGAATTTTGTGTATACATATTTGAATGTTCTAGGTTATTGTTTATAAACTATATTTGAGTAAAATTCTGCTACAAAATATAAATTAAGGACTATTTGTCGTTGTATCATTTTTAGTGATTTTTTCAGCAAATTTTTGAAAGTTGACCAATTTATTGTGTTCCAAATGTGCTGCCCAGTGCCCATCAAACTCATTCCTTCTCTTGGAATAATTGATTTTTTGGCTCAATAACGGAATTTTCATCTCTCGGAGGAAAGTTATCAACTGGATATATATATATTGTATATATATTGTTGTGAATTTAGGTATGTTCAAACAACTTAACCTAGATCTAATGATCTGATACAAATTTGGAACTTGAAAAAAGAGGTTGAGGTAGGATGTTGTGATAGAGATAGAATGTAATGATCAGCCCTGCGGCAGAGACTATCACACAGACAGAGAAAAGATGAGTACTATCTATCTGATTATATCTATTCTGTATCTATCATATCTATCTATATCTGATATATAACTGATCTGATTTTTTGGCTTGACATCTTTTGTACGCGGTGCGTCTTTTCGAGGGGATTTCACACATTTTAGTGGTGCAGGAGAAAAAGGTTAGACTTTACAGACTAATCAAGATGGAGTCAGTCTTTTCATTCGACTTTGTTGTCTCAGAGAAGTTTCCTACCGAATTTATAATTCCTAGGGTGAACAGTAGAGAATTCAGCTCACATGGCTGATCAGGGTAGAACTCGTAATTCTGTTCATCTCTTAATGATCTAGTAAGGTTCTTAAAATTTAAATCAAATTCTATCAAATTTCACATTCTTATGGAGAAAAGGGGTGAATTTACCTTACTGAGCTTACGAGGATAGAGCCCGTCATTGCATTCGTCTCATAATGTCCCAGAGAGTCTCCCTATCTAATTTCAACTTCCGAGAGAGAACAGGAGAGAAGTTAGCTTACTCAGTTGATCAGGAAAGAGCCCCTGAGTTTATTCGTATCTTGATGTCGCAGAGAGTGTCGCTATTAAGTTTCTACATCTTAGGGTGAACGGTGGAGAATTTCATAATTACTCCCTCCCTAAAAAATTCCCATCAATTGGTCGTAGCGGTTCCAAAACCCCAAAAGGCACTTCGTCAGGTCAAACGGAGTCTACTTTTGAAATTTCATTAAACAAGGACGGCATACGTCGTATGGACGCATTGTTATTATTTTTCGATTTTTGGATTCCACGCATCTTTTTTAAACCTTTAACGTAAACGAACAAATTATGTGGAGGACGGAGGGTTAAAGGGTTTCTGGCTTGTTCGATTACAAAGGTTTATTAATGAAAATAATAAATCAACAGTTCTAAACCTGAGTGGGAAATGACTACCTAAAGTTGCAATAGCTAGTTGACATGTACGTGTCTATCGTCTGCGTCGATCACGCCTCCCCAGTAACCACTCGTAGGAAATGCAATAATCTTTTTCTTGAACTACTCTGTACAATACTTTGGAGTAAGTATATCAAATATCAGTAAGAATATAGTATTTACTATTATATGTGACTAGAGGCCGGTTAGGGTTTGGAAAGCCCTAATCTAGTACGTATAACAGTAGTACCTAACAGGAACTTAGCACATTATAGTAACGATATACAGCTGTCTTCGTCCTGATGTGTCTGGTACCACTCCAGCAAAGCTCGTGCTTGTTCTGTGTCTAGATTAATTTCGAGTGTTGTGTCATGTCCAGTTTGAGCTTCAAATATATTTTTGAATTTTTTGGTTGTAATGTGGTGTGCTGCCACGATGTCATGTGAGTTGAAATTGAATTGTTTCCCCCATTGGATAAGATGGGGCCGAATGAAATTGAATTTAGCTCACTCAGCTGATCAGAAAAGACCCCATCACTTCACTCGTCTGTTAATGTCGCAGAGAGTCTACCTATCAAATTTCAACTTCCTACAGTGAACAGGAAAGAATGTAGCTCACTCAGCTTATCAGAAAAGACCCCATCACTACGTTCCTTACTTACCGACACTTTTGCAACAAACTTGGGGCCGTGCTGATTCGGAATTATATCTTCAGTTTCAATTTCTTCGTTCAGAAATAACTCTCCTAGATGTTAGTAACTACACTACGTTTCTTACTTACCGTGAATTGATGGCAACTGTTGTTACCGCCAAAACCTAATAAACAACTCTCGTTGATAAGGACCGCCTAAAACACGATCCCGGCGGGTATAGACTATAGAGACGAACGGCGACACTTTTGCAACAAACTTGGGGCCGTGCTGATTCGAATGAGCCGTCTAACACTAAAATCGGACCCCGAAGTTCTTCTCAATTTCAAAGACCGTTCGGAATTATAAATAAAGAAGAAGATTGAGAATAACATTGATTTTTCAAGTTCATAATAGAATCACGAAAAATCCGTGATACATTGAAATGAAAATCTACTTTCTCAACTCCCTTTCTTCCCTGCACTTAGTATGAATAGCAACAGCAACTTGTGATCCGATTCTCCCTTATAGGAAGGGTGAGGTTGCTCTTACAAGATGTTTAATGCACTGTAAGATAATTTGTTGCGAATCTCGATCGGGGCCACGTAATTACGGCCTCAGATACCGGACTCCGGCGATGTCAAGAATTATTGCTTTGCCGGTCTTGCTTGACTTTCTCTTTTACGCGAGGTGAAACCCGACGGAGGGCGTGGAGTCCTGACATTTGAGTTGGTCGGTCTGTCTGTCCTTCTGTCTGCTCCGCCACTAAGATGCCGGACGACTAATATTACCTATAATACAAGCTCTACCACACTCCACTACAGGGGATCTAACCTTTTTGAATTGGCTGACCACTAATAACGTTCAAATGTTTCCCCGTACCACTTATTTTTTTAAGTTATTTGTGAAGTACAGTTATTTATCATTTGTTATTAGTGAAAGTTTTTAATGAATGAAGCAATGAAATAAATTTGAAATTGTTGACAATAATTTTGAAATGAACATGTCTTTTGGCTGGGGGTCAATGTATAGGTAAATAATTTCGTGAGGTTTTTTCCATCCAACAAATGTTACGTTTAAATTGATGTATAGAGAGAGAAATTGACAGCGGTAGATACAGTAACGTGTCATATAAATTGAGAGCTTTCAAACGAGTGGATAACTATTTTTATAGGTGAAAAACCGACTGATTTACACTTCACAAGACAATGGGGGCAGGCCGGATTCGAATCGCGATCGCAGCGAACCTGGCGGTATTGTGGTTCGTTCGTTCCAATATAGATTAGTTGATGTGTACAGTTTGGTGGTCTGGATACTCGCAAGCTCGCATCTCAAAATAACATAACATCAAGAAGCCAATCCCTTAGTAAAAATTCAGATTAGTTGGACATACCGATAGGTTCGCGGCGGCCCTGATTCGAATCTGATCTGCCACCATTGTCTACTGTTACACTTCCCTTGTTTCCAGGTCTCTGATGATTCCCCATGGGATAACGCTAAGGTCAGTTCTCTAGTAGAGTAAGAACGTGTCACACCTTCTTTTGTGTGTTCAAAAATGTCGTCCGGTGAACGTATTGTAATGAAATTTAGAATGAAAGGGTTCAAAACTACAGTGAGAAGAATCCCAACAATTACTAATGCAATAAAATACAATTAGGTAATAATTCTATTATTTATTACGATGAGAATTGAAATCCTACTAGTACTGATGTTTGACTGGTGACGTGGTCTCTGGATGAATGTCCTTATGCCTTCGGGCTGCTCCTGGCGAATCTAGTAGTTCGGCATTTTCGTGTCTTTGATATCTTCGTTTCTTCACTATCTTCTTATCGTGATTGATTTTTCCTTCACTTCCACTTTTTCTCCTTAAGCTTCCTTTTCTACTGCGTTTTCCTCCCCATTACCTTGACAACCCTCATCAACATCTGATTTCATTTCAGTAGAATCGGACCCGCTTGTCCCTACTTGTAATTATTACATTAGGTAAATGGAGGGGGACACTATAAACTCAAAGTATTCTTAGAAATCCAAACATCCTAAGGATCATAACACTATCAAATGATTTCTCAAATAACATATTATTTAAGAAGCCAAAAGACATATCAGTGCCATGATTTCTTTTTTTTTCCGTGTAAGCGGTAAAATTTCTTTTTTGATGTGATTGTAACGCTTGCATGTTGGTGACGACTTTATGGATCTGGGAGTAACACTATTCGACACTATCATTTGAAGGTCACCAGGTATCCAGCTCCGAACGTTGCTCTCTTTTGATCTCGAGAACAGATGAAAAACGTAGCTAGCATAGATTGGTAGTAGAAATCGGTAGATAAATCGAAGAGATAGACAGTAGAACGTTGTTACTGTAAGCACTTTTGCATAGCAGAACTCAACAGTTTTCGAAGCATAGGTTATCCTAGAGTAGTGTCTGGCGTTTTAGTATCCTGTCTCGTGCAACAATTTCTAATCAAACATTTAATCGCCCCTTTTTCCTTTTTGACCAGTAAAATTGACGTTTTAAACACTGTGCACCGACTATCCATCTAAGCTTGTCCACAAACAACTTCATCAACGTTCAACTAATTAGGCTAAAATGCACAAATCGGACAGGGATGTGCCTTAAATCTCAAACTATGACAGATGTGAAAGAATAGGGTAGAAAACCCTTCCAGGGACTGAGGTGATTAGCCTGTAATACCTAGAGGATGAGGGGATGACCAATAAGCCTTTAGAATCAAGTATAGCCAATGTACTGAGCGGCAATTTCATAAAACAGAAAGGGGGAACTATCCATATTCATCACAATCCTCGTATGGGGCTTTCAAAACAGAGCTGAGTGAGAGGGGACTGAGTGAGGAACAAGAGCCCGCAATATGCAGAACAGAGATAATACTTAAGTACTTCAATGTTAGCAGGTAAAAGTTGAGTATTTATAGCCCATTTGGCCTATGATGGCAGTGCAAGGTGGAGAGGGGTCAGAACAGTCAAAACAGGAAGCCTCTTGGCTCCAGGCGGCAGTGTGAAGAAATGGGAAGGAAGAATATATGTATTCATCACAGGACACACTTTGTATCAACTTCAAAATCTAACATTCAAAGGTTCAAATTTCGAAGAATCATTACGTACTTGAAAAACATTCAAAATGAAACCCCCTCCCCTCGTAAACAAATATAATTAACATCTATTAACCGAGGAGCTCCAGGCTGTAAAAAATAGAATGACTGAGGCGTTGGAATAAAAAATAAAAATAAAAATTTTTTTTTTTAATTAAAAAAGTGAACACATAATTAAGAATTGCTCTAATCTCAATCACTACACGGGTATTATCACTATAATAATCATGATTATAAATGCATATATATGTATATATATATATATATATATATATATATATATATATATATATATAAATTTATCGAATAATAGGTACAAATATAAACACAGATATAGGTAGAAATAATCAACGTTTCGCTATTTTGCGTTATCAAGATTAATGAAGATGTTTTTATGTTGTTGGTGTTTAGGCAGTCTTGATCACCTGATAAGTATTGTGGGTTGTGTTGGAGTTCAATTTTGAGTCAACAATAATTTTTGGCAAAAACACTTTTCAGGTCAAAGAATTTTTCCAAATTTGAAAAAAAGGTTGTTTCCTTGGGGGAATCAGCCATAAACATTCAGGCCCGGCGGCTTGAGAGCACCCAGAACCCAAATCCGAGCTTGTTCCGCATAGTGAAGAAGCAGTGGATTCTCCTCCCACAGCCCCTTGAGTAATCAAACTCCATAGCAGTAATTAAATTAAAACTTAGTTGGTGAACTTTTCATGATGGCTAACTGGCTGGTTCCCCCGTCTATCAGTCGTAGAGCGATGATTGTTTATTCTCTTGTTTAACTGGGTACCTTTACCAATGTAGAATGCGTCACACTGCTTGCAAAGCAATTCATATACGCACATCCTGCTTTGACAGTGTGCCGTTCCCTTTACTTTGTATGTTAGTGGGGTATTCGGAGAAAAGTTTTCCACTCTTGGATAATTTATGTCACACATCAGGCACCGGAGATGATTGCATTTTTGTAATCCAAGGGATGGCTCATTTGGCGATATATATATAAGAGTATATAACTGTGAATTTGGTTATGTTCAAACAACTAAATCTAGTTGTAATGATCTGATACAAATGGGAACTTGAAGAATGAAGTAGGATTTAGTGATAGGATCAGCCCTGCGGCAGAGACTATCGCACAGACAAAGGATGAGTACTTCAACTTTGGCAGACTCTCATCACCTCCGTTTGCTGGTAATAATAAATTCAGGAAGGCTCCATCCGGCGATTATGCAACCACGTGCACCTTGCAGGGAAAGGATGTGCGGATTCCATCCCTGTTGGTGTCCCTGAAAGTTACAACGAACTGTGATATTCTGAACAGTGATATATTTATTTATTTATGTACATCTAGTCATACCTTTATTTAACTAAGATGTTAGTATTTATCATTATATATGTAGAGGAGACTGCCCAAAACCAGACCCCTGTTTTGTTTTTGAATTTAAAAAAATAGAAAATGGTAACAAATTATGTTTTAAAATCATCTAATATTTACTTTGTAATGTTGCGCATCATTCAACTTTTACTTTTAAAAAATCTAATTCAAAATTAGTACAAAACCAAAAAAAAAAAAATTATTCTATTAAACCTTACACTTTCTCAATTTGTGATAGTTGCCAAAACCGGACCCCTTGTCAAAATACTCGTAACAATAACAAAATTTAAAAATGGTACTAAATCAAAGAACACTCATTCTAGTTTCAAATATAATTATAATTTAACAATCACAATACAATATAATACAATAAGATGAAGATTTCAATCTCAGAAAATGATTCAGAATGTATTTCTAACAGAAACATAATTTAATTCCTTAGCGACAATAATCGCAGATGTACACTTCTTTTACAGCACCAGCACAATCCACATTGGCCCACAGTGAGCACATAACGCACTTGAGCCAACGCTCCCCTTTAGAATCCTCCGAAAATTTAATTTCACAAAACATGCACCAAGCGACAACAACAAAACAAGGAGTCCGGTTTAGGCAATAAGAGGGGGTCCGGTTTAAGCGACTAAAGCAATCAGTTTGCTAACCCGATTAATTTTGAACCAAATATGTAAATGAAACGTTTTGATGATAAACAGTAAACTTAAACCTTGCTATTTAAGAATATAATAGATATCTAGGCTAACCTGAAAATATCTGGGAAAAATAACGAAAACTGTAGCACAGCTTAAAAACTTTTTCACTATCAAAACATGTAATGGTGAACTGATAAGCAACAGGTGAAGTGGGCGATGTGTGCGCTCCACTACATAGTGGTAGATGCCTAAACTACTGATTACAGTTGAATAGGATAGAGTTCAGGAGAATGCAGTGTCAGAAGACCAGGGGTCCACTTTAGGGTACTTTCCTATATATATACATATATATAGTCCCAAAGGATCGCAAGAAATCATCCGGAGTGCTGTATGACAATTGGTTCGCTCTCTACAAGGGGTAAAGGAGCAGCGACCGGCTTTGCTAGTGAACCGCTAAGTTTCATTAATGATCGCTAGATAGTGTTAGGCTCACTGCATACGAGCGGCAACGCGCCGCCGGGCATCAGCTCGTGTTGAATAATTACAAGGAAATCGTACAACGCATTATTTAATTTGATTAATTTCTATTCAGTAGGCGTCTACACATATGCAGATATATTGAGATACCTACCAAATAAATGATTCATGTAATAATTATAGACAGGTGTTCTGCATAGACCAGATATCTATGACTGAAATAATGAATCTTTGTGTAATGATCTGCAACGTTTTTTCCATAGTCTCGATTGTGCGATTTCGATAAATCACAATCCTATTGAAGCAGTTACGAGCTTTTCAGTAAACAGTTTAGGAAACCAATTAACGTCAAAGACGAACCCCTTTATCAACACCTTCACAAAAAAGGGAAAAAACAAAAAACCACTTTCCCAGGCCCTTTCGGTACCCAACATCCGACGGTTGACCTATAAAAACATGATGACCCTTCGGTTCCCCTGGGCAGTTGATCGAACCGTGTTTAAATACGACGATCGGCGCCTGTAGGCCTAAATGGGCCGGAGGCGCCGAAGGAAGGAGGCGCTTTTTGATCACTATCGACCCTCTCAAAGCCACGCCAAAGAAATTCCGCCGATGAATCTGATACTCCCTACTAAAGGAGCGGCTCACAACGGTTTTTTTTCTCTCTATCTCCCTCTCTTTTTTAGAAAGTAATTGGCTCATTTGATGTAATAACGTTAACAAGTGAAATTGAGACTTATTTTTCCTTATAAAGGATACGACCTTAAGTTCCGGGAAAGGAAATTCAGAACACGTTCAGGAAGTAGATCAGGAACTTATTGGTAAGAAATGAATGCATTACAGGGACTGTCTGGTTCTAAGCCACAGTCAGTATTAAAGCTACATCAAGTCCTAAAACAGTTGAGCGTAAAACATTAAAGAGAGCGACCGAGAGAATCGGAGGACGGAATATTTCACAGAGTAAACTCATCAGTTGTGACTACATTTTTTTTTTTTTTTTTTTTTTTTTTTTTTTTTTTTTTTTTTTTAACAAGCACCTACTACCTACGTTTTAAACAGCATGGTTCTAGGATTGGTTATACAGGGATACTTACGTAGGAGTAGTTCAATCTGAATTTGGACAATGTTTCATGCAAATATTACCGATTTTTACAACTTGCGAACGGCATTATTTCGATTTTTGACTGATTTTTCAACTTTGAAATTTTTGAAAACTTGATACATATTCTCATAGGAAATTTGACGCTGATTCCGAATATACCACATGTTAGTATGCTGAAAAAACTATTCCGCACAACAAATCGCAAAAAACAGGCTATTTTGAATTTTTTTTACTACATTTTTGAAAACTTCAACCCGAAGATGTAATCCGATCATGCTGGCCAACGAACATGAACTTTCGTTTTGTGTCCTTAACATTTTAAAATTTGTTTGAAGTTTCTAGCACAATTCTACGGACAGTTATCGTCTGGAATGACACATACATACATACATACATACATACATTAAAAAATGCGTTAAGCTTCAGAATATGATTCAGAATAGCCTGAAACGGATTTCTGCATAAAATTTTTTCAAAAATTCACATTCTACAAATTTTGAGGCGAGAGCAATAGCTTAATTTTCTTCAAAAATTCGCTAAAAAATATATCACAGATCAGATATCACAGTTCGTAGCAGCGGTTCTCAGGTACGGTAACAGGGACTGGACCTTGTCTGGTCCAGGTAAAACAACCCACAAAGGGGGTCGATGCTGGACTCGGAGGACCATAATTTCTGGGCATTCCTCCATGAAGTGGTGGATGGACACATCACCCCCACACCTCCCACATACAATATCTCGAGCTTCTGCACTAAGCAGGTGTCTGTGAGTAAGACGGGTATGGCCAGTGGCTACCCGATAGACCACTATTCGGTCCCTCCTAGGAAGATGGGTAACGAATGGGCCTACCGGGCACAAGTCCCGGAGGACACCAGACAGACCAGTGAGCACCCTGCCATTGCTCATGGCAGATGGAATTGGCTTTACGTTGCATGTAAGAGATTTGATCCTCAATGCGTATAGGCCGCATATCACGTATGAACTGTTATTACAATGTAGAATCAAACAAAGAAATATTCACGGAAATATGTTGTAAATCCCCACTCCCGTACAATGTAATTTTAATTTACATAACAAGAATGGTTTCACAAAGAAATAAAATATTTTGAGGAAAATGGTAGAAACAACTAACTAATAAGAATCATGGAAATCGGTTGATATGAGTGGAAATAATTAAATTCATATCCCCACTCATCACTCCTTACCAAAAACAATCCGTCATCAAAATCAAATCCCCCATTTTTCGCACATCTAAACCAAAAGTTGAAAAAATAAAATCCACATCAGAAAGATGAAAATATCGTGATTTATTGAAATTACCTCATCCATCCACCCCCACCGCATATAAATTTGAACTTTTAATTTTTGTTGCATTATTAGACTGAAATTTGGAACGGACGAAAAACCAGTCACGTTTCAGATGAGAATAATGAAAGCATATCTATTAGTATGGATCCCCCCCCCTGCACTGATTGTCCCATTTTTTAATTGAATTTGAAACTTCTCGAATATTTTCCGAAACTGGACCGAATTCCTAATTGTATAGGGGCTCCGCCCCTTGACCGCGCTGGGGGGACCCCAGACCCTATTTTGCATTCACCTAGAGCTTCGACTAAACATTGGTGGGAGACGTTCCATTTCAAATATCAGCTACATAGGTTGAACAGTAAAAAAACTTAGCCCCGGACCTCACTCAGCTGATCTGGGGGTTCTAGACTTCATGATTCGTTCCTAGACATCCGAAGGGTTCTCCATTTCAAATCGCAGCTTCATAGGTTGGATAGCAAAGAAATAAGATCTGCCTTTACTTTATTCTCTTTTTTCTTGACCTTTTTGTTACATTTTTCATTTTATAGGCTTGGTAAAAGCATATTCCAAGCTTTTGAAAAATCTCTGTATTCGGAGAATCGACCAGAATTGCACTTTTCTTACACATTTCCACACAGCACAAAGCGTACTAAAATGCAGTTTTTTTCAGTATTTTCCTAAGTTGGTATTGCGAATATCAATACATGAACATCATTATGAGGTTCAGCACGAAAAATACCCTAGAATCATGTATTACATGTGGCTATTGAATATCTTCAAAAACTCAGTATTTCACAATTTATGCACTTAGCGAAATTGCGCACTTTTGGAGAGGAATCATTTGTGCGTTCTAAAATAATCGATTAATGGTTCATTTTTTCTTGAAATTTCACATAGGTTTCGAATCTGCAATAAAAAATCGGGGTTCCCATTTAAAAAAAAAAAACGAAGTTGATGTCATTT
Source organism: Adelphocoris suturalis (assembly GCA_030762985.1). Classification (NCBI taxonomy): domain Eukaryota; kingdom Metazoa; phylum Arthropoda; class Insecta; order Hemiptera; family Miridae; genus Adelphocoris; species Adelphocoris suturalis. The sequence continues at coordinate 187,739,064 of CM061040.1, forward strand.
GCGTCACATTGGAGTAAATGGCGCTTGCGAAAGTATTTTTCCTGAGATCTACGTGAAATATTATGAAGAATGGCGTTGGTCCCAATTTTTTACGCTGAATCCAGGGGAAATGAAGGGGATGTAACGTTTCGGTGGGAAACCCTGATTACCTACACTACGTGTAATATATTATACATATGTGCACGTACCGTCTCCCTAATACACAATGTAGGCGTTGCTGGTTAGCTGTAAATTATAGGGGTTAACCGTATACTGCTAAATAACTAAAGCTACATTCTTGGAAATGTTTCACACTACCAGTGTCAGGTGCTAATGACAAGGGAAATTCGCACAAAAATAAAAACAACCCGAATATTGAATCAGCGAGCCTCGCAAGCGGGCTTCACCCCTTAACCCCGCTAGGAGGATGCCAGACTTATTTTTGCTTTCACGTGGAACACGCTATCCATTTCAAATTTGAGCTTCATAGGTTGATACAAAGCTGACCTGATTTATCCCAGTCTGGTGACCTGTCTGGTATATTATTATCTTTATATATAATTCCGAACGGTCTTTGAAATTGTGAAGAACTTCGCGGTCCGATTTTAGTGTTAGACTGCTCATTCGAATCAGCACGGCCCCAAGTCTGTTGCAAAAGTGTCGCCGTTCGTCTCTATACCCGCCTTGTTCGTGTTCTAGGCGGTCCTTATCAACGAGAGTTGTTTATTAGGCTGTGGCGGTAACAACAGTTGCCATCAACTCACGTAGTGTAGTTACTAATATCTAGGAGAGTTATTTCTGAACGAAGAAATTGAAACTGAAGAACTTAGCGGACTTTATAAATATATGATTCCGAACGGTCTTTATACATAATTTCGAATCAGCACGGCCCCAAGTTTGTTGCAAAAGTGTCGGTAAGTAAGAAACGTAGTGATGGGGTCTTTTCTGATCAGCTGAGTGAGCTAAATTCTTTCCTGTTCACTGTAGGAAGTTGAAATTTGACAGGGAGACTCTCTGGGACATTAAGAGACGAGTGAAGTGATGGGGTCTTTTCTGATCAGCTGAGTGAGCTAAATCCTTTCCTGTTCACTGTAAGAAGTTGAAATTTGATAGGGAGACTCTCTGTTTATTAGGCTGTGGCAGTAACAACAGTTGCCACGGTAAGTAAGAAACGTAACGTCATTTCTGAACGATCCTATTGGACATGACACAACAATCGAAATTAATCCTGACACAGTACAAGCACGAGCTTTGCTGGAGTGGTACCAGACACATCAGGACGAAGACAGCTGTAGCAACTCCTACACAAAACTCAACACCAGTTCGACATCTACGAGTACTACCGATCAAGATACAATCAACGACATAAAGAAGGAGATAGAAGACACGGACGCGCAGATTCACAAGCTTACAAAGAAACGAAGAAGACTCGAAATAGAATTACAACTTTATCTCACCATGCCCAAATTCTGAATTCCCCGATTCAACTTATTGTTTAGTCTTATAGTGGCAAGGACCACCTCAACTTGTGGTATTTATTTTATTACATTACTTACATTTTGATCGTTATTTCCTCTTTTTTAATCATTTATTAACATCGCCTTAGCTTTGCACCAGGTCACATAACGCCGCAAATAGGTAGGACTTATATCGTTACTATAATGTGCTGGGTTCCTGTTAGGTACTACTGTTATACGGACTAGATTAGGGCTTTCTAGTATTTATTAATTGTATAAACGTGTCATTCCAGTTGATAACACAGTCTGCTTAGGAGTGAGATAAAAATCCCATTCTTGCGCTAAAAAATCCTGCTTTCCCAACGAAAATAAATATTAAGCGCTATTATATAGGGAGATTTTCTAATGACAGACTTTCGTTTACGTATGGAGCCAGCCAAAATGTAAAAGACACTGTTCGGATGAGTAATTTGCTACAAACTCCTCGCTTTTAATCTCGTGAATCTTACGTTACTACATTCGTGGAATAAATCTACACATTTTTGTACATATTTAACTAATCTATAAACAAACCCGTCCGAGGAGGGAGCACTTCAAATCTTTTGTGAAGGCAAACAATAAACCAGAGCAAAAATACCTGATAGGTTTCGTAGGCCAAATATTGCAAAGGTGGTTACGTGAGTTCGCATTTTGCTTGCCCCATCGGTATAAACTTGTTTGTAAATAATATTATTCAATTATTTATATTTTTCATATCTTTGATGCATTTTATACAAATATTATTGTTCATCTGTGAAAAATGAAGTATGCTTTCTATCTGTCTGATCACTTCCATTTACGAAAACATTTTACTAAGGCAATAATCAAAATAGAAATAACTACATCTCACGTAAAAAATATAAAAAACTCATGAGCTTTGCATAATTTCTTCACAATATATTCTAATGGAAAGGTGGACTCATGATGAACAGCAGCCAATTCAGTAACAGGAATGGCAGGAATCGAAGTTCCCAGAAGATCACGAGAGAGACGAGTGTGGGTCTCCCATCAGAAGCGAACCCAGACTGTGTGTCGAATGAACGACCCAACAACCTCGGTCCCTCCCGACAAAGAAACCATCTCCACGCCTGATGAACCATCGAATAGTAGCAACTGATTTTTCATTTTCTTATTCTTCTTCTTAGTATCTTCTCATCAACGCATACTGCAGTTATATGTAGATCAGTGTTTGCAACAAAGAGGTAATGATTGGTGATAAGTAGATAGAAGGTTCAAGCAGTAGGTACCTAGTTAAACAAATGTTTGAGTGGAAAGATTGCAAGTAATTGCAGTCGACCAGTAAGGTATCTATTGGAGGGGGATCTTGAACTCTACTTCGCCAAAGGCAAGCTAAATCTATGCTCCTAAAGAGAAAATTGGTGAGAGTTGAGTGGTTGATTTAATGTAGCAGGGACTACCGAACCTGAGGCAATGCCCAGTAGGAATGATACAAAAAATAAAATAGATACGTACGTTGATCCCTACTACTCACAAGTGTAACGTAACAAAGAGGTACGACAGAACAGAACATAATATGGAGTGCAAAATATTGTACATAGATACTCAAGAAAGGATTCTAGTGGAAAGTAATCTAGAAAGGAAAGAGGAAGGTACCTGGATAATCCTTCTGCTGGTGAGACCCTGGCCATAGGCTTGCAGAATGAGGTACATAGGTTAGTCCTACATATAAAAAATGATAAAACTACAACTAGTATAAAAAAATGATGGATAATACTACAAAAAAAACGCTGCAAATTATTTCACAAAGGTTTATTATTTTCTCAATTGAGTATGATCGTAGTTTTAGTTGGCTTGCGTAGGTCATAAGGCCCGTCCAGACTCCTCGGCGTGTCCTATTTCGAGTTGCCACAACCTATACTTCTATAATTATATACGTATGTTTATATTTCTTGATTTGAGCTCCTATCTATTCAAATAATCATTGCCTTCATAATATCATTATTTAAGTACGTACGAAAAGTCGAGAGGATTTGTTATTAAATATGCGTAGGCAAAGCATTGGTATTAACACACAAATATGACCTAGAAAAAAACGTATATTCATGCCTCGAAGGAACATGAAATTCGAAAGCAATACAAGTGTAGGAAGTTTTCCACGCCACCATGGAGGTACTCCCTAGGTCTCGTTACCTCACAACCGGAGGTTCACCGCCCAATTACGCTTACACTATCATATCACTCATATTTTTCCATCAACATTCATTTGAAAGTTGTGCATTTTGAGATGAGTGAATTTTGTCCTAACATGAGAATAATAATTATTAGGTCGTGCAGTTGTGGTCGAGCATGATCTGGTCCTAAAGTGTTCTGTTGCGAAGTCCTACTGCCCATTGTTATCCTAACCGTGGAATATTAGCTCGCGCAGTTGTGGTTGAGCAGGTTGGAGTTTTAACACGTCAGTCTAACACTCAAAGCCTCGAAAAAGACACTTTTCCGCCCGTTTTTGGCCCATAGCATCTATGCGAGTAAAGCGATCGGGATGGTTAAACGTTAGGACCAACTAGACCCCAAATGGAGTCTATGTGCGAAAGAACGGGTTTTTTAAGTCAATTCTTAGGCCTTTTATGTCCCGGACGGCGGACGGCGAACGGCGGACGGACATTTCAAATTTGGATTCTACGCACCTTGAAACGTAAAGTGACAAAGTTTGAGGGGGGGTTATAAACATTTTTTGCTATACGATCACATAGGCTTATTATTGGAAATAATAAACCAAAAGCTAAAAATTCAAAACCTCTATTTGAATAGAGGATTATTATTTAGAATACGTTTTTGCCGTAAAAATAATGACAATTTCCTTGCACTCATAAAGCTTAAATTTCAAAACAATTTAACATTACGCAAAACGATAATTTACGAAAATTCGCTCATACAATCATGCTGCATAACTGGAACTTTTTTGGATTCAATTTTAGAGGGTGAACAAATAACAGTAGGGGGGAAAACCGTGGTTTCATGCTCATTTTTGAAGGTACAAGGGATCTGTAATAGTTGTGCATAGCGGTAGCTGAGCGCAACTAAACTCAAACCTCACCAGTGACTATAAATCTAAAGTTATAGAAAGAAAATTAACTGTTTCATCAATCCAAAAATCAGTGACCTACCTATTGGTACATTCAGCAGTATCGATTGATTTTATAAACCAAATAATTCCGAATCTATTCGAACGTTTGTTCGAAATAATTAGCACTTACTTACTGACCTGCTTAAATGAGGACGTCCGCCCCACACTTCTTATCTCTCAGTGGGTGGTCAGCGATGTCCACTAATTCCTAGGCGTAGAGGGCATCGTCTAACCATACTCAAGGACTGGAACCCCAAACTGTGCACAGGAAATGTGGTGCTAGGAGCCGGAAGCTTCTCATAACACGAGATTATTAACCCCCTTCTGGACCGATCGTCTTTCTCTCTTTTCTTCCTGTCCGATGGGTATAGGCCTCGTGCGTATAGATTCTACCGCTGGCACACAGTGGGCCGAAATGCATTTCTTCTGGACATGACAATATTACAAGCGATTTTTATAGGAAATTTTGCGCTGATTTCGAATACACCCTCTTATATCCAAGAAAATACACACCAAATACATTTTCTGGCATAAAAACATGTTTTTCGTCCCTTCAGCAACACTAAAAACTTATTTTGTTAGCAGAAAAGTGTTAGAAAATTTAATTTTGCGTCGAATGAAACTAAACCCAGCACTCCTGCTCCGATGGCTCCAAAACCCCGAAATTCCAGTGAAAGTTGTGAAAGAAGCAGTGAAGTAGGAAACGCCCAACATATATAGTATGTGGTGAGTTTGAAGGTAAAGGCCCGTGAGCAGATTTTCATCATTAATATGTAGCGATGTAATTAACCGGACCACTGATTTACACACTCAAAAGGGACGGATTTACGTTTGGAAAACAGTCAACATCAGACCGGGGACGTATTCACAAACGATAAAAGGAGAGACAAGAGAGGACGAGTTTCAATAGGTACAACTCACATGTCCATTCAATAAACGAAAAAGTCTCGGAGGAAAGATTAACTTTCAGTAGCTAGGTAGGCACCTTCCTAGGTCTTCGGTCCACTCTTGTATGTTCGAGATTCCAAGTAATGGAAATTGACTACCTACCTAGTTGGAATTCCAAAAATAGCCGTGCAGTGCTAATCGGTAGGTAACACAGAGGGAAGTAGGTACTACGTACCCATCCCACCATCCATTGTCAAGCTGCTGTCTGAAGCAAAACTCGTAAACACAGCAAGCTTAATTTTACTTCAATAACGGTTACCTTTGAGTCTTAATGGTTGCGATGTATCAACAATGATTACATCATTGTCATTGGTATTTACTTACAACGCGCCTATAAGGAGCATTGACAAGTTTAATTTAGTGAACAACCGAACATGGGAAAATTTGTACAATACGAGCCCGAAGGTAGTTACAAGGGGAAGGGATATACACAACTACGCCTAAGTAGATAATTTATTACTAATGATAAGTAAGTACCTGGTAATAATGTACCTACTTACTTTTATTATGATTTCACACTTGATTGCCCATTTTCAACCCCCTTTCCCAGGCAAACCGCTAGTCTACTTGTTCTTTCGATACAACCTGATTAGTTATTTAAACATTTCATTGTCCTCTTTTAGGAAGATCTGGGAAGCAAAATAACACATTGTCACCACTAGATTCGCATTCAAATACGCTACACTACGATTTATTAGACTTTTTAGAGGTGACCAAAGGAAAATTGACAAACAAACCCAGGTAACCTGTCAAGCTGCTATTCCGGGTGATCCCGCTTACGAGGGTTCATTTTTCTGCCGCTGGATTTCGCATCCCTTGGAATCACTAATTCGTACAATGATTTAGATTGAAAATTGCAAAAACCCCTTGTTATTCCTCCATGTTACGAAACAGCATGACTATTTAACAATAAAAATTTGTGTTCAACGAGGGTCGTTTTTGTTATGGTCGGCTCCTAGAGTTTTTAAACTGAACGGATTATACATCATTATTCATCATTATAAAATACCTTTACTTGAGGAAAATTTGCTTGGAAAAATTTGGGTTATGGTTGTTGGTTACGATGGCCGAAAGCGACAAGTCAAATTCATAGGTAGGTAATACCTGAAACCCTATGAGTGGATGACCCGATGAGTGGATTCTTGCTTTTAATCGAAAAAAGTAAGTCTCAAATACTTCGTACATCAATTACACACAACATAATAATACCTAACAGAACAATTGCCTAACATTCTTGGGTGGGATGGCATAAAGAGAAGTGAATTCCTTCGAAAAGTTTATTATAAGTAGTTGTTTCCTGCATTAAAAGCGAGATTTCAGTGTTATATCCTAAATACTCATGGCAATTTTTACACGAACTAAATGACTTGAGACGAAGTTGTGGACACCCAATGAAAAAAAGCGAAGATTAAAGAAAAACGTTCTCTATTTCCGCGTTCCATTTCCGTTTATCTAGTTCCTTTTTCCGAACAAAATTCTAGTAATGAGATAGGAAAAATCACAGAAATCTTAATCGCAATCAAAAGTAATTAATGAATCATAACAATCAACTCCGCAGCTCTGTTAAGTTACAACAAGCTAGTTGTTATCCTTCTCTTCCGCATTCTTTGGGCCTGAAAAAGTGAGAGAAAACTTTCCTAAGGAAATTCCGAACGGGGATTATCAACATAAGATTATATATTCCATGCATCAAAACATTTACCTACAAAATCTTTATTGGTTAGATAAGATCATCGTTCGTAAAACAATTCAGACAAACAATTAGGCCAAGCTTAACCCAGATCTAATCAAAATGCAACGTTTTATTTACTCGCGAGTTTCCGACAGTCCATTATCAAACTCATGGCCCCGTTCCACAGCGATTGGAGTTCTCAGTAATTTGTCAATTATTTTAGAAGCACATTATTATAAATTTTAAAATGAACGGTTTCAACAAGAGCCACACACACGACCTTCTCACGGTCTTTTGGTATTTAAATACCCCGATTACCAAGTCCCAATATTCGGAAAAACTACGTGTATTATTTTATTTTGTCGCCAGTTTATTCCGTCCTTTCTATTCAATAGAGAACAAGGTCTTTCGCTCCGAAACTGATCAAAAACGTATGAACCTGGAACTGGTAATTTATCGAGTCGATAAGTGCCCGGGAGCTGTTTTATGGAAATAATTACACTAATTGACCTAGAGCTGAATATAAGGTTGGAACGTCAGAAGCTGCGATTTCGCATTAATTATTGATGACAGGGGCGGACCTCTGCGGGGGGCCCCCAATTTTGGTGTAATAGCGACCATTCTTCCCCATGAAGAACCAGTTTAATTTTCAGGGTAGGGAGGGACGTTGATACCGTCAATACATCTGGCGATAATTGATATGGGGAAGTGAATGGCTATTCTTCCTCCTTGTGCGTCAGTTTAGAAGCGGGAGAAACCGCCGTACAATAGGCAGGTATCTATACTATTTATAAGAATGAAACTCCGTCTGTTTGTTTGTCGTGTCTATGCACGGCCAAACGGCTGAGTGGGGGGAGTGTACGAGTGGTGGGATCTTCTTGGGATTTTCCGGTAGGGTGTATAAGCGAATTTAAAATTTTCTAATCCCAGCCGAACCATGGGCCGTAGGGCGGGAGGGGGGTCGAAGTAATAATTAATGTGCGCTTTTTGGACTTCCCAGCTTCCCCTACCCCTCTAAACGGCCGTTGACAATTCCAGAAAAATAGCGGTTTCTTAGGTTTTTGAACGAAGAAGACGAAGGCGCGATCGGATCGCGAAAAAAGTATCGGGAAATGCGTCAAAAAAATGCAAGAGTACGGAATCGTTTTCTCGAAAAGTCCGACGAAAAACTTGGTTTTTCCGATTAAAATATACTCCATAAAGGTACGTTTTTCGGAACGGTTTTCGCGGGCGAAATAAAGGTTTGATCCCGCCGAATCTGAATCCGAAATCGGATATCGAAAAAAGTTACGGGAAGTCGGACAAATTGCGAGGGGAAGCGAGGCGAAGCGATTAAAATGATTGTGCCATGGACGCGAGAAGGCTCAAGAATTGTCGTGAAGGGTTCGATGACTGAGGTGTTTCACAATGTTGTGAGCAGGTACACATAGGTACCTTGCGAGCAAGAGCCATTTCAACAGAATAAATTCGGATTTTTTCCTACAAATATACAGCAATACCTTGCGAGCGAAGCGAGCAACATCCCCGAATAAACTATTCGTGGTTCCACGTAGTTTTATAAGATTTAATTTGTTTGTAAGAATTTCCAACAGAAAAAAACGTCTGCCAAGTTGGGTGGGCAGTATAACTTCCTCAAGCGAGCGAAGCGAGCAACATCCCCTACATGTTTCAATTGTAATACATCGCATCTGCACAGCCACACCTTGCGAGCGAAGCGAGCAACATTTCCTACATGCCACACTTTGCGAGCGAAGCGAGCAATATTCCCTACACGTCACACTTTGCGAGCGAAGCGAGCAATTGACTGAGGGGTCCGGGGGGCTTGCCCCCCGGCTGGACGTGGAGGCGAGCGTAGCGAGCCGGAGCGGCTAGTAAATATATGATTGTATATTAGGAGGGTATACAGGCAGTACACAAAACAGGTCAGCCAAACTGCAGGAGTCGATTCTACAACTAATTTGCAATAACTCTTGCCCCATAAACATTTTTTTACCCGCTTAAAAAATAATATTTCTAAATTTTAATATTTTTCTTTCTTTTCTTTGTGATTTTGACCCTACGTCACTAAATTGGCCATAACTCCCTTAATTTGCTGTGTAAATTCTAATTTTAGGATATTGCTGGAAAGAGCATTAAATTTATTGCCAAGGTTAAAGGATGGAAAAGCCCTCTGAAAAGCAAATTTAATCCAATTTGGGAAACCTTGCCTTTTTTCAATCGGGAAAAAACTGTGCTATAGCTTGGACTTTTGCGTCGAATGATACCACGACCAACCCTGGAGGTATGATATTGATTTTTAGCGATTTTTCAACTACCGAAAAATGTATTCCTTGTCAGTTTTTTGACAATTTATTTTTTTTCGGTAAATTCCCAAAAAAAAACAAGTTTTTCGGTAGTTGAAATAGGAATCGTAAAAAATCAATTATCACACCTCCAGAGCTGCTGCTGGTCTCATTCGACGCGGAAATAGCGCCAAGTGGTGTTATTTGTACAAACAATTTCAAAAAAACAGTAAGAAAAAAAAAACGTCAGAAATTGGTGAAAAACCACGTTTTTTGGAAGTTTTTAGGCAAAAGACAAATTAAGGAGGCAAGTATGACCCAACGTATGAAGTGGTATTGGTGAGTTCAGCGTTAAATTTCCAACAAGAATATCCCCTTTCAATTGAAAATAAATCATCCTGGAATTTAAGAGATTATTTCAAAAAATTAAAACAAAATCAGGTACCATACCTCAAAATTAAATGTCTACTTGAAAAATCGGGCTTAGGGTTCGCATCCTGGAAAACCCCCACGATCAGTGCCAGTTTTGTAAGGGCACTACTACTTTGATTGGGGGGGGGGGGGGGGGCAGTGTTATCAATGACGATTTTTGCAACCACTTCATATTGGAATGCTAGCTGATCATTTTGCGACCCATCCCATCAAATTCGTCCAGCCATTCCCGAGTAAAAGTAAAAGCGCTTTTTCGAGGATTCAAATATACACATAAACGGACAAAGTGAACGCAATAGAGCATTTTTTGTTAAAGAAAATGCGCAAAACATGTGTACTTATTAAACACCAAGCCTGGTTCATTGGTAGCATAATTATATCGTTCAAAGGTTATAATATGAACTCTTTTTCTTCTTGCCTAACTAACAATTAGATGGGTAAAAAACCATCTACGTAGTTCAAAGGAACAACTTGAGATGGCGGCCTAATTAAGCAACAACCTGGAAGTGTCCGTTTGTTGAGCAGAGAAGGGGACTAAGGGCGGGTTTTTTCGCTTGATGTGTAAAAAGAAACCAAATGAAAGGACACCCCTGATTCTTAAAAGACGAAATGGGCTAAAAAATTCGTTACTCCCCGAAACCCGGCGAACCAGTTTCTGTCGAAACGGAAGGTTAGAGGTTCGCTTGAAATGTAAAAGTGAGCTCACCTCCTTTCCCCTAAGGGTATGCATTGTGAGGTAGGTAAGAATTGAAGGGTTTATTTCACTTCACAACGATTATGCATGTTGGTGGTATTAAAAAAGGCATGAGCTTGCTATATGTATCAAGAGATACTGCAACATTACTTTTGCCACGGATATTATTTTCTTGACCCGGTGTGAATGAATTTTTATGTGGTAGAGAGAAGTAGGGCTGGTCGATTGTGACCTACAATCAATTGTGTTGATTCTATCGTCAAAACAATTGATCAATCGATTAACAATCGAACTTTTTAAATACCTACCTTATTTTGGACGGGGGGGGAACTGCCAGACCAGGAAACTGTCCGAAACGCCCTTCCTGAAAATTCGGGGATATTGGGGTTTCGTTTCAAAACTCCCGGAAAATCTGTTCCTCCAAACTCCCCGAAAAGGTAGAACGAGGATTCTGCCAGAAAACTTGAAACAGACTGTGAAGAGGGGGAACTGCCCGAATCTGTACGAACTGAAAACTGTCCGAAAGTAGGGTCGTAAATCCCTTTACCAGGTTCCACCTTGGGCCTTATCAAAGAAATAAACGTAAGTAATTGGCTCCTGAGGAACTCCCAAGTTCACTGCCAGACAACAGAAGGCCAGTAACATTATTTGCATTATCTAGGCCCCCAGTGGGACACAAAAATACCTCAAATTATATATATTATGACTAGGGCACACAAGTTGCGTTTGACACACAAGGTTCCAGAAATTGAGTTTGGCGTTGGACCCAGCGAATTTCCCAACTATTTATATTTTTTTATTTTCCCATCTAATCTATACTTTTACTGATGGACTGTCTATAGGATGTTAAGTTTGTTTGAGATGTGAGCGTAGCGACGGGGCCCATCTGATTTTTCTTCAATCCGTGTGTCTAAGATAACTCATGTGTCTAACGTAACCGACACCCTCTGCTCACTTTCTCTCGCCGTGTGTCTAAGATGCATCCCCCCAAAAACCTGAGGTTCTATTATTGGCACCAGATATACTCGTACGCTTTTCAGTAATTTCTGTTTTCGAACTTTATGAATAGTCAGGGCCCGAATTCGGGGGAAATTTGAAGAAAAACGAACTATTTAGACAAAAACCACTAGAATATGCATTTATATTTATGGTTTTATGCATTTCTATGCTCGATAAATTTAAACTCTGTTGGTCCCAGAGTGGTGAAATTACCAACAAAAGGCTTCTTTCAATGTTTACTATTCAGGAAAAAAAATCAAATATGCTCGAATCCGAGCCCTAATTATGACTATAACATAAGCCCACACCGCGTGGGCTTGTGTCTTGCAGGTCGGCTCCTCTATCCCTCCGTAATATGACTAGGGATTCTTAGGTTTTTACCTATCTTTTCCTAGGTCCAATAATTCAAACATTCGCCGTCAATAAATATTTAGTGATAAAAATTCCATATCTCATTTTTGTAGGTATATACAAGTTTTACTCGTTATAAATAAATATATATTAACTGTCATGGATAAAAATATGGATAAGTAATGCTTAAAATAGCCAGCAATGGCTGATTGATTAACTGTCATGGATAAAAATATTCTTCAAAATAGCTTAACATTCATTCATTCATTCATTGCCCTGAGCAGACATTCGGACAGTTTTCGAAGTCGAAACGGGGATTTTCCATTCTGCCGGAATATTTTCTGACAGTTCTGCAGCTTTGTGTTTTCCGACAGTTTCCTGGACCTACTTTCGGAGACATTTACGTGAACTCCTTGAACTCCCCGAATCGGTTTTGGGGCAGAAATTCGGACAGTCTCCTGGTCTGGCAGTTTCCAAGTTTCCCTTATTTTCACTATATAATTGGGAATAGGAAGGTAGCGAAATGTAGTACGAATTTAGTTAGTAATTTATTGATTTAATGTTGTTAGGAATCCTACGAAAAGAAAAAATCTTATTATTTAATAAATACTTACGTAGTTTGCGTAAGCAGAACCAACTTTTCGAATCGGTCAGCTGGAGCTCAGGGTGAGGCCCGTCATTTCATTTGTCCCTTGATGTCCCTATCAAATTTTGTTGTAATCAGACAGAAGACCTAATTTTTAGCACTCTCAGCTGATCAGGATAGAAGCTGTAAGGTCATTCGTCCCTTGTTGTCCCAGAGAGATTTTAGCTCACTCCGCTGATCAGTATGGCGCCCCTCACTTCGCTCGTCTCTTGTCCCAGATTTGATAGGGAGCTTCTATCAAATTTTGACGTCCTACGGAGAATAGGAGAGATTTGACCACGATTTTGCCATTATTATGATTGATATCACGGTCAGCTGATCCTCACCAAAGTCAGCGAGGCACAAGTTCCGACATGGTAGTTCAACATATCAAAATTTGTTCCAAATCGGACCAGTGGTTTCGGAGGAGCAGTGATCACAAAATTTTGTCCATAAATGTATATATATGTATAAAGAAATCTGAACATGAATGACTACTGTAAACTTGATCTACACCCTCTGAAACGCAAAGAAAATCATCCCCACCCCCAAGTGCCACCGTACCCCTGCAGTAATACCCCCTTTTCTACGATAAGTTGGGTAAAACTGAAAGAAAATAAAAAGATTTTTAACATGATATATTTTTTAAATTCATTTAAATGTTCCAATTTAAAGACCATTCCAGGCGTTATTTGGCGTCTATATATCCTAACTTATAGTTAGCTAAACCTTATTCACCATAGCTATTTATTTTCATCTGGTAATATCATTGGTCCGTAACTAATTCCTAGCTAATTACAATAGTTATGATGGAACAATAAGGTATTCAAGGTACGGTGAAAATTATTGAGAATTTGTATAAAACTCGAGATCCTTAACTATTACAAAAATTAAAATTAATTTCGTTACGGACATTACAAACCTGCTCGGGACTATGTTAAACTTTGAAACGTATGTACTCTGAACTTGGTATTAGAACCTCTTGAAACTCATACGGTGGATACAGCTTTCGTACAAGTACGCAACCACGAGAGACATTTTATGTCTTTGCGCCCCCTTTCCCCTTCCTATAAAACTATTGGATTCTAGAGCCACTCAGCTGGTCTGGGATCGGTCAGTTGTGTTCAGAAGTCCCTCAAGGGCCCACATACCAAATCTCAGAATCGTGGGATCATTAGGGAAAAAACTGGATTCTAGATCCACTCAGCTGATCTGGGATCGGTCAGTTGTGTTCAGAAGTCCCTCAAAGGCCCACATACCAAATCTCAGAATCGTGGGATCATTAAAGAAAAAACTGGATTCTAGAGCCACTCAGCTGATCTGGGATCGGTCAGTTGTGTTCAGAAGTCCCTCAAGGGCCCACATACCAAATCTCAGAATCGTGGGATCATTAGGGAAAAAACTGGATTCTAGAGCCACTCAGCTGATCTGGGATCGGTCAGTTGTGTTCAAAAGTCCCTCAAGGGCCCACATACCAAATCTCAGAATCGTGGGATCATTAGGGAAAAAACTGGATTCTAGAGCCACTCAGCTGATCTGGGATCGGTCAGTTGTGTTCAGAAGTCCCTCAAGGGGCTACATACCAAATCTCAGAATCGTGGGATCATTAGGGAATCTCCGCGTAACGCTCTCCGCGTGACGCTCCCCCGCGTGACGCTCCCCCGCGTGACGCTTTTTCATTTATGTGCCATAGTAAAGACATAAAATGTCAAAAGCGCAAACTTCAGGAATAGTTTCAGAATTCGTCAAAATGGATTTTAATGAAGAAATTTAACAAAATTGTTTATTTTAAAAGTTTCCGATCCATTTCAATAGCTTCGTTTTTTATGAATATTCGCTAAAATCCAAAATCTTTTTGCTCTCAGAGAATATTAGTTAGAACTAGGCTAACTTTTGCTATAAAACTAGTAATAAACAACTTATTTACACTCAAAGAGCTCAAATTTCCAATGTAACATGATATAAGTTCATAAAGTTAGGTTTCCAAATGCGCAGATTCCGATTCTTAGTTCAAACCAACATCGCACTGGGCCACAGCCCCCATCTTTCCGGTGTGATCCCACTTGAAAGCTACATATTGTACAACTTTCAGATCGATATTATTGTAAGATTATTAAGTAAGATATTTCTGTTCTAGAACCAAAAATTTCAACCATGTATCATGTTTTCTCCTCGATATTGATTCGAAATTCTATGAAAACATCAGAAATTAACAAGCGGTTGCAATCATTTTCACAATATCAATTATTGAGAATGATCACCTGTGTGTAAACAATTATTTATATAACCATACTCATAACTCAGTTTGTTGGACACGCACTTCGCCGTAGTTAACATAATATTGTTGGATAAATCGAGAGCTTTCGAACGAATGGTCAACGAATTTTGTGGGATGAAAAACGACGAAGTACCATTTCCCTAGCAACGACTCGGTTGTAGGCGGAAATCACTGTAACACTATATGTTTCGTGCGCGGAAAAAAATTGACTCGCAAAATTGACGCGCAAAAATTGCTAGGACCCTAGGGCTAAAACATGATACATGTTAATACGATAATATACGAAAATTCGCTCATGCGATCATGCTGTATGACATAAACTTTTTTAATCAAAATCACCAGTGTAGTTACTTGTTAAAAAATGTTTGCAATGTGATTGAAGGTTATTTTGGTCATAAGAGGCCAAACACTGTAAAACACCCACATCGCTGTAAAAATTTTATTGGGACGGCCTCCAAACGAGATTACTCGTGACAATGCTAGTCAAGGATCCCGCTGTCAGCCTCCCCCTTAGCCACAACACAAAAAAGCTAGTTAGCGACTCATTCACAAACTGGGGTGATTCATGTCCGGCCCACTTCCCCGACCAAAATGGAATGAGGGAGTCTGAGGGGTAGCCGACTAACTGCAGTCAACTAGTATAACTATTATAATGCCCGCATAATTTCTGAACGAATTATATTCACTTACTTTTGAGAATCGTTGAATGACGTATTTCCAATCGATTTATTTAATTGAATAAATGAAATACAAAACTTCTGTCAAAGTGTATTATGAATTTATAAGTAGATCCCCCGAAAATTACGCTTCGCATGTAACAGATGACAAGCCACAATACTGCCGTTCTAAGAATAGATCCCGTATCTGCATTTTTGGTCATATTGAGTTAATGGTATCCCCCAGTTAGGGGAGGTGGTTTCTTTCGATTTTTCTACTCTCAAAGTCGGATCTCAACGGGTAAGCCCTCAAAAACAGCTTACAATTATCGCATTAACTACGTTTTGGTTCGATTTACTAATGAAAATCATGTAACTGGCCTTTTCTAAAGCAAAAACCCGCATCTGGGCGTCAGATACCATTATTTTATTAGTATTCAGGTACAAACGAATTGTGACACTCTTGAAAGTCCAGATAAGAATTTATTTCTTAGTATTTTAGAACTCGGGGCGTCTGATACGATTTCGGAATCAGTGGCAGATACGATTTTTCTTCCCAGTATTTTGATCATACGAATGTATTTTCTTTTGTCAGATAAGATAGTATTTTTGAAGGTTGGCAACCACGATTTTTTCTCCTAATATCCTGCATATAAGAGAAAATCATTTTTTTCGCCATGTAGAGCGGTACTAATTCTGTATTAGATAAAACGTATCAATCTTATTGCAAAACAAAAACTCGTATGTGCACCAGATGCGAGGAAATTGCCTAGTACATATGTTCTAAACCTTTTTTCGCAACTTTCTGACCAAAATTATTTTTCCCCGACGACACCACGATATTCAGCCAGAAATATTCTTTGGAATGAGTGCTTTTGGAGCTCGGGACAACGTAAAATATCGCACAGGTAAGTGTGGTGGTTGATTCACACATCTCACAGAGACTGAAAATATATTCCCAATATTGAATAATAATAATAATAATAATAATAATAATAATAATAATAATAATTAATAATAATGATAATAAATAATAATAAATAATAATAATAATAATAATAATTAATAATAATGATAATAAATAATAATAAATAATAATAATAATTAATAATAAAATAGAGCTAATTTCAGGAAATTTCGACTCAAAACCTAGAGACGCATTTCCCCAAAAGTAGCGTTTGGTCAGATACGGGATCTATTCTTAGTACGGCAGAATATACATGATATCATTCGATTCGGGCCATGCCAATAGTTGGATTCTCTCACTCTTTTTGATTGCGTTTGGGAATCAACGGCTTAGCCGATTTTCGCCTACCGCACAGGTAAGTGAGGTGGTGGATTCACACATCTCACAGAGACTGAAAATATATTCCCAATATTGAATAATAATAATGTATTTAATTTATAAATTATATATGGGGATGTGAACTCTTTAATGTTATACTGTGGATTAGTACAGCGCTCTTTACAAAACACCCTTTAGCTCTGCATTTGTAAGAAGTGTACGTAACGCAAACGTCATTTTATGACTTCAAGAGAACGACACTCAAAATGGAATGGAAGTGTTTCACGAAATGGGATTCGAAAGGCAAGAAACGATGTTACACACTTCGTACTGGTCTCGTGTTGAAAGTTGTAGAACTCAGCAATAGAAGGCAATGTGGAAGTAGGAAGTTCTGGTCCTTATATAGCAATGAAATGAAAATCTGGGAGGTGCGTTTGAAGGAAATAATCCCTCACCACATTTGGCAATGGTGTTTGTTCTGTGGTAGGCGTAAATTGTCCAAGCCATTAAAGAAGCGTCTCACTCTCAATCTCAGTAAAAAATAGTGGGAGATACATAGATAAATTTTATTTATTTCAATAAAGACACATACGTATGATGATAGTACAAAAGTAGTACAATTCTTCTCGCCTAGCTTACTTTTCCAATGGTACGCTTGGCCCGTGCTGTTGGTTAAGGTCTAGGCGATTAGCCCAAAATTTCAAACATAGCACGTTGACATAACATCGCATAGGCGTCTACATAATCTACACATAGCTTAAAAATATTATAACTACAATGGTATGTGATGTCCCTATCTTCTATTTATAAGTAGAAAAACTTTCTATAGTAAAATCATTGTTTTATAATAATACTAGCGTTCCCCCCGCGCGCGTTGCTGCGCCCAAATTAAATTTGTTTATTGATCGTAATTTTAAACTGTTATTAAATCAATCGTGGGATCATTAGGGAAAAACTGGATTCTAGATCCACTCAGTTGATCTGGGATCGGTCAGTTGTGTTCAGAAGTCCCTCAAGGGCCCACATACCAAATCTCAGAATCGTGGGATCATTAGGGAAAAAACTGGATTCTAGAGCCACTCAGCTGATCTGGGATCGGTCAGTTGTGTTCAGAAGTCCCTCAAGGGCCCACATACCAAATCTCAGAATCGTGGGATCATTAGGGAAAAAACTTAATTCTAGAGCCACTCAGCTGATCTGGGATCGGTCAGTTGTGTTCAGAAGTCCCTCAAGGGCCCACATAAAAAATCTCAGAATCGTGGAATCATTAGGGAAAAAACTGGATTCTAGAGCCACTCAGCTGATCTGGGATCGGTCAGTTGTGTTCAGAAGTCCCTCAAGGGGCTACATACCAAATCTCAGAATCGTGGGATCATTAGGGAATCTCCGCGTAACGCTCACCGCGTGACGCTCCCCGCGTGACGCTCCCCGCGTGTCGCTCCCCGCGTGTCGCTCCCCGCGTGACGCTCCCCGCGTGACGCTTTTTCATTTATGTGCCATAGTAAAGACATAAAATGTCAAAAAAAATGTAGTAGGCCGTCAAGAAAGTACCAGTACTTTCTGTTCAACTATTTCTACAACCACTAAAATTTCTAAAACCTGACACTGCACCCTTTTATGCCCTCTGGGTCAGAGCCCTTTGAACGGATTTGCACCAAACTTTACAGGAACAATCCTTGAATCATGCCTAATAATACCTGAAAGTTTCATTACAATCTGTCGAGCGGTTTCGGAGTCTATAGGCAACATACATACATACATACATACATACATACATACATACATACATCCTCTTTTATAGATATAGATACATAAATGCTGTTTAGCATATTTTCGCAGTACACTGTCCCATTTCTCACAAGCCACATTAAAATTTGTTTTTGTAGTTTGGTCTAGTATAATTTTGAGCATTTTCCATATGACAATCTAGCGCTCTGTGAATGATGTACATAATAAATTTTGGTGTGTTGACAGCGTTAATCTTGGTCTTGGTGCAATTACATTCTTTGTGACATTTGTGAGTTACATTCTTGTGGTATTTGCTGGATTACGCCGTGAATCTTGGAGAATACGACTATTGGCTTCGCCCGAATCGGATGATACTATGCTTTTTGTGACTTGACATCTTTTGTACGAGGAGCGTCTTTTTGGAGGGATATCAAACATTTTTGGTGGTCTAGCAGGAAAAGTTTGGAATGTACGGGCTGCTCAGGATGGGGCAGTAATTTCGTCCTACTTTTGCTGTTCGAGAGAAGCTTCCTGTCATATTTAAATTTCCTAGGGCGAAAAGGAGATAATTCAGCTCACATAGCTGATCAGGAGGGATCGGAATAAACCGAAATTACACTAAATATCAGATTTTACTAAATATAGTTCCAATGAGTGGAACGCACACACAAACAAAAGAAAGATTATAAACAACTATTTACTTCCCAAATGATGATTAATTTTAAAATCAAAGTAAAATGTCATTCTCTAACATAAAAGCCAGTGCTTTAACATAAGCGTTTCTCCTATCAACGTCAGACTTCACTTTAGGAAGAATTATACGTGATGTATTATAGTTTAGCTTTTGTTTATTATAGATAGATTATAGAACAAAAGATAAATTTTCATCCTTAATTCCAGTAAAAAAAACATGAACACAAGACTAAAAAATATATTGTGTACCTAATGTTTCTGACTTGAAGTGCCTATAAAAAAGAGAAGTGGGGTATCGTAAACTTCAAAATTATTTTTAAAACACGGTTTTGCATAATTTTCTCCTTCTTAATGGGCAATTTGTATGGGCTATCCCATAGAATAATCCCATATTTGATTAAAGAATAAACCGATCCATAATCAATAATTTCAAGATGAGATCGAGACGAAAAATTTCCCTAAAAAAAATATCTTACGCATACGAACAATGAGGTAATGAATGTGTTCTTTAAAATTTAACTGATTTCTATACAAACACCTGGATATCTACAGTAGTTACTAAAAGAAAGGGCTGCACAGTCATAAGTGGTTTATCATTCAAACAAGACATTTTGAGATGGAATGTCGGAGCATCACATAAATATAGGGAAGTTTCTGCTACCAATAGAAAACGGAGTACAGAGGTCTTATCAATATTCGAACATGAGCTATTCTTACTGAGCCAGTGTTTAATCCGAAATACGAGTAGTCCGTTGTGAACACCCCTAACCAAGGCTTCAAAGTCCCTTCCCCCAAAAAACAATGGCAATATCATCAGCGAAACCAAATAATTGACCAGTGGTATTGAAATTCATAAGTCATCGTGCATAAGAGGATCAGTATACTTCTTTATCTGAGGTACACCGTGTTGAACAAGCTTTTCACTGCTCATAGCTGAAACAACTCTACTGAACTGAGGACGAAGAACAAGATAAGGAGTCCAGGGGCGAACTATGAGCTTTCCCAAGAAAATCTGATGATTGACGGAATCAAAAGCCTTCTTGATATCCAGAAAAATGCCAACAACAAAAAACCCCACATCCAATTTCTCAGATATTAAATTATTCAGATTAAGGCCCGGTTTATCAATGCTCAGTCAAATCTCTGACTAACTAACAACTGATTACAATTAGCCAGAGGTTAAAAGTTACAGTCACAGTTACAGTTACCCAGAGTGTTGGACTTTCAGATACCGTTTATCGATCTTGAAATGACTGCTGACAAACTAATCAGAATTTACCACGGGCGCAACAGGAGGGCTACAATAACAGCAAAAAATATTCCCACGAAACCAGGTTGGAACACTAGGCAGTATTTAGTTATTTCCATAGAAATTGCCTGGCCTCATCAGCTTTCAGGCGCATTTTTCTTCATTGTATCAATGGTGAATACTTTCTTCCGTGAATCGCTGAAGTTATCTGTTATTTATTTATTTTTTATTACTAAAATTTGTTTACAAATGTTGGAAGGCATATCTGCTCTCAACCTCAAAATGAACTTATGACGTTCAATGCAATGCTTCACTGTATAACCTTTTTCTTCCTGCCTATGGTACATTTTTTAATTTTATAAACAGAAAAATAAATTATAATGTACCCTTCACTAAATGAAATCGTTCAAAGAAATCCACATCGCCCACTACCAAGAACGTATCTGGACTAGGGCTCACTCTCACCCAAGCTAGAAATGTCCATGATTTTTTCATTAAAAATATCAGGATCTTCCAATTCCCGGTCAGAATCAGAGTCCATAATTTTCAAACACGAAGAAAAGAAACATGAAAGATATAGGTTTATTACAATGAACTCTCACGAAAGGTTCCACTACCCATTTAACTGAGCAGCTAAAACGGTTAATGAACCCCAGGCGCTCGGTTGAAATAATCAGTGATTATCGGATAACTGAGCAGTGAAACTGAATTGATAAACAGGTAATTCGAAGATAGCCAGAGATTTGACTGAGTCATACTTTAATCAGCTAGCGAATGCGATTGATGAACTGGCCCTAAATGGGACATGATCGGTGCCAATATGTTTTAGCGAATTTTTGTGAAAAATGAAGCTATTTCAATAGCTCAAAAATCTTTAAAATCAAAATTTTCGAAAATTTCTCTGATTGAAATCCGTTTTGACACATTCTGAAACAAATCCTAGAGTTCAACACTTATTATATATATATATATATATATAGTTTTGATGAAAGATGAAAACACTCGCGTGTAATATTATTTTGAGGTATTACAGAAGGTTGGAAAAGATAGGAAACACTTAAATAAACTTACAAAATTGAGAGAATAATATTTCGCCGCTCTAGTCAGCTGACGACGCCGACACGGCGAAATATTCTCTCAATTTTGTAAGTTTATTTAAGTGTTTCCTATCTTTTCCAACCTTCTGTAATACCTCAAAATAATATATATATATATATCATTCCAGACGAAAGTCTTCTTAGGATTGAGATAAAAAATCCGTTCTTGGGCCAAAAATCAAGCTTTCCAAATGAGAGTATGAGTTCGTTGGTCAGCACTTTTTGAGATTATTAAATAGTAAAATTTCAAAAAATGTGCTGAAAAAATCACTAAAAATGTTTGAAAACGGTTAAAAATTGTTAAATTGATATAATATAGCAAAATATCGCCCAAATAAAGTTTAATAAATATAAAATAGAACATTCAAAAATGTATGTACAAAATTAGGCTGGAAAATGTACTTCAATTTCATTGAAAGTTGCTCAAAAATCGATAAAACTGCAAGAAAAAACCAAAAAACTCAAAATCTCTTTTCAAATAGCAGATTATCATGTAGAATACGTGTTTTGCCGTAAAATTAATGATTAACAATTTCTTTGCACTCAAAAAGCTCAAATTTCATAAAAATTTGACATCAAACAATACGATAGTTTATGAAAGTTCGCTCATACGGTTATGCTCCATCTCTGTTTGAAAACCATATTGATTGCCATCAGAAATTTCTTATTATCATCAAAATGGGATGAGGATCCCTGTGTCATTGTACCTATGATCGTAATGTTGAATACTAATAAAATTTAGGTTTATTGCTTACCCAGCTGATCTTCGCTTGCCAGTCAGGTTTGAGTACTCCCCATGGCGTTCCTACTGGAATCTTCCGAGCATCCGAATAAACTTCATACCTTGTTTCACTGAACACCAGCCCAGCCGTAAGACCTGCGAATAGATATCAAATTTGGTGATTCGGCAAATTCAGGGGTATATCTACCCCTACAACGTTGACACATATTAAGAACATATATCGCACTGAGTTAAATTTTCATTTATATTTAATTTTAATATGAACAAAACAGTTAAAATTCTATAACCTGGCTTGGCAACAAAAGAGGATACCGGTTGACTGGGAACTCTACATTATAATCCCAATTTACAGAAAAAGGCGACAATAGAAAGTGTGCCAATCACCGGGAAATCGCCTTGCTCAGTGAGCCTGGAAAAGTATATTCTAGAGCCCTAGAAACACGTAAGTAAATCGTCCATGTAAGTAAACACGTAAGGCTCCAGATCAGCACCTAAGACACAGTCAACGAGGCGTTGCCAAGTTGCAAGGCTTCCGTGAAGGCCAAAAAGCATACGGACAAATTGAAATAATCCTCGGCCTGGCGCCGTGAAAGCTGTTTTTTCACGATCCTTTACTGTTACTTTAACCTGCCAAAAAGCTGTTTTAATGTCAACAGTGCTCAGATACGTGGCATCTCGAAGGCGATCTAGAATGCTGTTAATGTAAGGTAAGGGATTGGCATCCTTCTTTGTAACAGCATTGAGGCACCTATAATCAACGCAGAACCGATATTTTCCCTCTAGATTCTTTACCAGCGGAATCGGAGATGACCGGGGACTTGAAGAAGGCTCAACAATTCCATCCTTTTATCAGGCTCTTCATTGATTATGGTCTGCATTACTTGGGAAACAAGGTAATATCTTTGCTTTATAGGTTGAGCCTCACCCGTTTCGATTCGATACTCTACTATGTCAGTACAACCTGGAGATTTCGAAAATAAATCAAAATAGGGAAATCAAATAATCGAGACGTTCTCGATTGGCAGAAGAGATATCCTCTCGACAGTAGACTATAGGATATTATATCAAACTAGATACCTGATCCGTAGAATCATGAGAAAAAGTCCAAGTGCCATTAAACAAATTAGGCACAATCTCTAATTTTCGCCAAAAATCGAGTCCTAAGATCAGAGTTGAACTGATGGAAGGGACGTAGAGAACCTCAATGAGCTTTTATCTCCCATCAACATTGATAGGTACATTCAAAATGCCATCAACTGCACAGCTCTCACAACTAGCAGTAGCTACGGTTTTGATCTTGGTAGCCCTACATTCTTCAGTTTGCTCCAGCCATGAAAACCCAAAATAGTCCTATTTGAATCAAAATCCAAGAGCCCCGATAATTTCACACCTAAAATATTGACTACTAAATATGGTCGTTTATCACCAGGTATGTTGGCTAAAATCATGCCAATTACAACCGGATTTCGGTGATCTATTCGCTCTTTGCCTGGGCTCATTAATGATCGTTTGTTGTACCGGAGCAAACCCTAGGTTCTTTTCGTTCCGCAGTCAAGTTTCCCGAATTTTGAGAATTTTCACACAATTAGGACAGTTTTTAACGGTAACTCCTTCATATTTACAAATAAAGCAATGCAAATTTTTCTTTTTTTTTCGGAATTGTTAGCGAATTTTGGAAGAAAATTGAGCTATTGCTCTCGCCTCAAAATTTGGAGAATGTGATTTTTTGAAAAAATTTTATGCAGAAATCCGATTCAGGCTATTCTGAATCATATTCTGAAGTTTAACGCATTCTTTTATGTATGTATGTATGTATACATGTATGTATGTGTCATTCCAGACGATAACTGTCCGTAGAATTGTGCTAGAAACTTCAAACAAATTTTAAAATGTTAAGGACACAAAACAAAAGTTCAAGTTCGTTGGCCAGCATGATCGGATTACATCTTCGGGTTGAAATTTTCAAAAATGTAGTCAAAAATTTCAAAATAGCCTGTTTTTTGCGATTTGTTGTGCGAAATAATTTTTTCAGTATACTAACATGTGGTATATTCGGAATCAGCGTAAAATGTCCTGTAAGAATATGTACATATCAAGTTTTAAAAAATTTCAAAGTTGAAAAATCAGTCAAAAATCGAAATAATCGAAGATTTCTTCAAAAATTCGCTCATGGGGTCATGCACTGGACTTTTTTTTCATGGTTCACAGTTTATGATTTTTAAGAAGTTTGATAAATTATTCTTTGGTTGAGCAAGAATGTAGGCTTTGCTTTCTTGTTTCTCATTATCAGTTCTGTTTGTGTTTTGTTCAGAAAGTTATATTTTATAAGTAGTACATTAGCTGATAAGAAGTAAACGTATTTGAAATTTTGAGCCCGTACAGAACCGTGGGTGATGAAATCACTGTGATTGATGAATTCTTGCAAAAATTCGTGTTCTAGATGCGAGGCGGTTTCGTTTTCTAAATGTATTTTCATTGACCTTACAGTTATATCATCCAACTACTACAAACTCATCCCGAATTAGCTATAACAAATATCTGACATTAGTGGGCCTATGAACCTGTATTGAATATTCAAAGAAATACAGGAAACTTTACCTCTTGTGGGAAGTAACCATATCTGACAGACCGTGAATACCAACAATGGAGTTTAAATAAAGATGCCAAGGGCGATTGTGAAACGAACCCTATGTTGCGCCATACGCCGAATAGAAAAGTCATCCCTGTTATAATCAAATTTGACTATAAATACAGGACCACAGGTTTCTGTGAATATAATTGTGACCAATTAAAGTTTTTCCCAAAATAGAATACGTTCATTCAACGGTATAAAGCGAAATCAAATGCATTGAACCATCTTCTGTTAGGAAAAACATTTGCTTTAGAGAAAAAAGTAGAAGAAAGCATTTACTTTTAGCGAATTTTCGTGGAAATGAACTATTGCAATGACTCGTAAAATTATAACAGCAAAATTTTTGAAAAATTTGTTCATTGAAATCCGTTTTGAGGCATTCTGAAACTAATCCCAGAGTTTAACAGTTTTTCGTAAGTATACAATACATACATGTATTTATTTATATATATGTCATTCATATAAATATGTCATATTTATATGAGTCATTCCAGACCATAACTTTCCCAAGGATTGAGATAAAAATTCCGTTTTTGCGCCAAAAAATCAAATTTTCCACACGAAAGGATGAGTACGTAGGCCAGCACGTTTCGAGCACATTAAATTGGTCAAATTTCAAAATATGTGCTAAAAATCACTTTAAAAAATGGCTAAAAACGGCTGAGAATTGTTGAATTTATATTTTTTTGCAGAAAATCGCTCAAATAAAGTTAGTTAACTATAAAACCGAACATTCAAAAATGTATGTACTAAATTGTGCTGAAATATACTTAAATTTCATTAAAATTTGCTAAAACCTCGATAAAAACTGCAAAAAAGCTAAAAAGTTAAGCAGCATGATCGTATGAGCAAATTTTCTCAAGTAACCATATTATATTATGTTAAATTGTTTTGAAATTTGAGCTTTTTATAGCAAAGAAAGTGTTAACCATTATTATTATGGCAAGAACGTATTGTAATATTAATTTGCAATTCAAATAAGAGCTCTTGGATTTTTTCGATTTTTTTCTAAGTTTTGATCGATTGTTTAGCAAATTTTCATGAAATTCAAGTACACTTTTCAGCATAATTTTGTAGATATTTTTTGTAATGTAATATTTATATTTTATAAACTTTATTTGAGCAACATTCTGCTAAAAGTTATGAATTTCACAATATTTAGCCGTTTTTAGCCATTTATAGCGATTTTTTCAGTAGGTACACAATATCATTTATTGAGAATGATCACCTGAGTTTACACAATTATGCTCATAACTCAGCTTGTTGGCCACGCACTTCGCAGTAGTTATGGTTGGATAAATCGAGAGTTTTCGAACGAATGGTCAACGAATTTTGTGGGATGAAAAACGACGAAGTACCATTTCCCTAGCTACGACTCGGTTGTAAGCGGAAATCATCAGAAAACCAAACGTAACGCTTTTTCTTAACGCTTTTTTCGTTTATGCGCCAAAGTAAAGACATAGAATGTCAAAAACAATTTTTAACCCCTCTCAAAATTTGTTGGTTCACGTTTCAAGATGCGTAGGAATACAGTGTAGTACCTAATACGGAAATATTTATAAGCCTTCGTGTAATAATATGCAGTGTTTTGCTCCGTGAAGTTCGTTTTAATTTGTAGGTAGGTGTTTTAGATTTATACACCGGTTACGAAATCTATCGCTCTCGTTGTTACCGGCGCCTGTCTCGTTATCAGGATGGGCCTGGAGGAATTCAGTACCACTTCATGACAGTGTTTTAGGGCACTTTAGACGTCCTCTACATTTTATTGAGGATTGCGGTTGCGTCACTGCGACCTCGATTCAACCAGGATACCTGTGTACTCCAATCTTGAGATAAAAACACAGTAATTAAAGGTGAGGTGTTTCAAAATTTTCGAGGAAAAAAGTCCACGTCATTCAGCTTGATCTATGACAGAACTTCCGTATTTTTTCTAATTTCATTTGTGTTAACATATTCTGAAATGTGAGCGCTTTGTGGGTAAAGAAGTCATTAACTAGAAAACCTAAGGCTACTTTCTCCAAATAATTTTTACAAACGAAGCTATGGATTTTTTATTTGATTATTTCATTTTTTTATTATTATTATTTATTCATTTATTTTTACAGTGTTTATTGATTTTACCGAATCTTAGTGGAATATGAAGGTATTGCAATGGCTCCAAAAATCATATCACCTATTGGTCCGATTTCGTCAAACTTGAGAGGTTGTTGGGCCCAGGGTCATGGCTTTTGTATTATATGGTTATTGCTTGAATAAAAGGTAACTATTGCGCATACGCAAAACTAATATTGGATGAAACTCCGAGAATAAGTGATCGATTTTAATGAAATTTTCAATTATTGCGTGGATATATGCCTTTAGACATTTTGCGCACATGCAAACATGAATTGCAGCCCTATTTTGGAATCCAGCATGTATACACATGTATTATATAATATACTGTTATATTCTTCAACTAATTCCATATTTGTGAGGAAGCTATACTGCCCACCCAACTTGGCAGACGTTTTTATAATGCTTTGTTTTCGATTGATTTATTTCCGTGTTTCGAAGATTTTTTCCGTGTTTTCTACTTTTTATGTGATTAGAACAGCACATAACTGCCCCTAAGGTGCAGCTACACTACAACCCAATTTTACTTGACCCTTTAGTATTAAACTCCTGAAATTATTTCGAAATTTTGCGAACCAAAAATCAATCACCATTACACAGCCCAAACCAGGCCTCTGCCAGAAATCAAAGGAATGAGTTCTTTTAAATAATGTTTAATTTCAAATGATTTTGGCCATTCATTTAGTAACTGCAGTGTTTAGTTAGTTTTAACATTGTTACTCTTTATTAACTTTATAGTTTACTTATATTGTCAATCAATCCATCAAATCGAAACATGTTTGATATCTGTAATGAAATAAAAATGTCTGTATTTGACACACTACAATTCGTTTTCGTTAATCATTAAATTGCTCTACCAGCTTTCAATTCAGATTGTAACTAGGCAGGTAACTAACAAAACGTGTAGAAAACAAACGGAATAACGTAGTTTTACGTTTAATTTCCGTTTTTATAGTTTAAATAGTTGTATTTCCTCAAATTTGGTAGCATTCAAAAGTCTTAATCCAGGGCCAACTAATAATATCACATTCAAAGAAATTAAATGCTTCTAAGCTCGTAGATAAAACTAGGGATGGGCATCGATTAATCGATTAACTGCCCAAATAATCGGCTATAGTTTAATCGATTACTTGTAGAATAATTAATCGGATAATCGATTAGTTTGTAACGATTATTCAATTGAGATTTCAGAATCAAGTCTATCGCGGAACAATACCCAGGGCAAGAAAGTGGACAACACCTCGCCTCACGTTATTGTAATCACTTATTGGTCTTATCACATAATATCTACGGCTATCATTATCAGAAACAGTTTTTCTCAGTTATCGTTTGTTTGTTGACGCGGAACTTGAGCTTCGATCAAGATGCCACCAAAAAGTGCGGTTTGGGAACATTTTGAAGCTGACTGACACCAGACATGGCCAGTAAACTTATATTCCTAAAAGATATAGATGATTCATTCTGGAACTAACTTTTTATAATTTAATAATGAATAACAGGACGTTTCCATTTGTTTTCGTCACGTCACGAGCGTCACGTCACGGTGGGGTTTTTGGGCGTCACATCATGATCGAAATTGCACCATCGAAATTATATCACGTTACTATGTTGGTTGCGAGCGTCACGTGACTATGGTGGTTGCAAGCGTCACGTGACTATGGTGGTTGCGAGCGTCACAAAACGATATAAATAAAGAGGCTAGGGAAATAGTTTCGTTATGCCTGCAGATATAAGTGAAGTGCGGGAAAATTCAAAACTTTACGACGCTACAGCTGCCGAACGAGCTAAACGATATCGAGATCGCAAGAAACTCGAATCACATTCTCATTGGTGAAATTAAATGAGATTAAATTAAATTAAATTAAATTAAAAAACAAACGTTAATCGTTATTAAATGATCTGACTGTAGAACCGTAGGTCTACCGTCCGTTTTTTTTTACATCAAAGTTTTTTTCTTTTAACTTGTTTTCAACTGTTCTAAATTGTGAATTAATTTTTTCTTGTACACAATGACATTATTATATTAAAAATTCGATGTTTTTATTGTACCATCTCTTTTCTCAGCCTTTTCCAAATTAATCGATTATTTAGGCCCGATTAATCGGTTAATCGATCAATCTGGTTGAAATAATTGTCGATTCCAATAATCGATTAATTGTTAGCCGATGCCCATCCCTAGATAAAACGTGGGAATCAATTCACTAGGTACCTATTTTCTACGACTCTTACCACCCATGGGCCTAGGGAAACCCAGATGGGAAAGGACTCCCCCCCCCCAAGGGATATATATATATATATATATATATATATATATATATATATATATATATATGGGTGGGTGGGTGTGTGTGTGTGTGTCTATACATGCAGCTAACCAAGTAAAGTGGCGGTACTACCAGAGTGTTGAAAACCTGTGGAGGAAGAATTCGGCTCGAGTAGCTGGAGAAGTATTGGAGGGAGCAGGGGATGATACAGGGTTGTTAAAAAAGTAATCCCCAATCCCATTACCAATCCCCATTTCTTTTTAAGAAATGTAATTGCAATCCCCATTCCAATTCCTTTAATGGAAATCGAACTTGCAACTACTTCTTCTGATTACATGTAATGGGAATGGGTTTTTTGAATTACCATTACATGTAATCGGAAACAGAAATCGCAATTTCGATTACCATTACAGGAATTGGAATGAAGTAATAAGAATTGAGTAATCCCATAACACGCCTGTAATTGTATTACAAGGGAATGGGAGATACGAGTATCTATACCTATCTATAAAAGAGGATGTATGTATGTATGTATGTATGTATGTTGCCTATAGACTCCGAAACCGCTCGACAGATTGTAATGAAACTTTCAGGTATTATTAGGCATGATTCAAGGATTGTTCCTGTAAAGTTTGGTGCAAATCCGTTCAAAGGGCTCTGACCCAGAGGGCATAAAAGGGTGCAGTGTCAGGTTTTAGGTAAATTTATTTAACTACCCAAGCCAAGACCGAAGGCAGAGTGAGGCCGAGGGTGAGGCCAAAGGATGAGGAGGAGGATGAGGGAGGAGGATGAGGAGGAGGATGAGGGAGGAGGAGGAGGAGGAGGGAGGAGGAGGATGAGGGAGGGGAGGAGGAGAAGGAGGAGGAGGGAGGAGGGAGGGAGGAGGTAGGGAGGAGGGAGGGAGGAGGAGGAGGGAGGAGGAGGAGGAGGGAGAAGGAGGAGGAGGAGGAGGGAGAAGGAGGAGGGAGGAGGAGGAAGGAGGAGGGAGGAGGAGGAGGAGGAGGAGGAGAAGGGAGGAGGAGGATACTATTGAACGTCTGCATAAAATGACAACGAATCCAGGGTCATTAGAGAGTTTTTGTTCTTCCTGTAATTTTCTACCCGAGTACGTGAAAAGACTGAAATACCAACTGCGCATGCGCGAATCTTCACGTCAACGTGTAGAACTACGCGTGTACGGGAAAAAGGCCTATCTACACGTGCACGGGAAAATGCATTCGTTGGAATTTCGGCCTACGGGTAGTCATCATAGCCTGACGCAAAGGTAACAACAGTTGCCGGTAATCAGTGTGACCAAGGTAACCGCAGTTACGCAGTTATCAGCAAAGGTAACTACTGTGTGGTTGCCAACAACACGTTGGTTGGTCAACAAGTCGAGAGGTTATAGTGAAGTGCTCCGCTACAAAATTCAGCCATTTAAGGTACCTAAGCAATAAATGTATTTATAATTATGTATTTATAAATAATTATAAAGCAATTAATTATTTAAATAAGAATAGGTTGTACGAAAAGAATACGAAACAGCTTCTGAAACACTTATAGAGACGTTAACGTGACGTTAACGTTTGGTTTTTCACGTATACGTGTAGAAATACGCGTAAAAATCACGTGAAGAGCTAGCATCTCCAGCTGCTTGCTCTAGACGCTGCTCTACACGTCAACGGGAGAAAATCTTACGGGAAGAACAAAAACTCTCTATTGTAGACACCAAAGGCAGAAACCAAAGGCTAAGCTTCCGTCCATCAAATCACCTCTTAATAACAGTTTAAAATTACGATCAATAAACAAATTTAATTTGGGCGCAGCAACGCGCGCGGGGGGAACGCTAGTTATACAATATTGGGCAAAACGAAAGTCTTTTATTTTTATTGGTCCATGTCAATATCTCAAGGGGAGGGGGTACGCGGAGTAGTGCTTATAGTGTTTTGTCAGTTTCTCAGTGATTTTGAGTTGGTTTACACCTGAAATGACTGGATATAGGTTAAATAGCAGGATTTTGAGCTCCCAGAGGGAGGGAGTCCCCCCTCTACAATAGAGAGTTTTTGGTGACCACTAACGTACCCTTAACGTACCCAAGAGTACGTGATCTTGAGGGGACGTTAGCAACGTCGTACGTTAGAATGGCTCATTTAACGTCACCCGTTTGGGGACCTAAAGGCACACGACACCAGCCTAACCTTCCTGTAAATGTAACCCTACTGCTCACCTCAAAATCACTCGAATACTGCTGAAGTAAATATAATAGTTTTTCTTTTCAAATGCCTCATTACCAACTAATTATGTTGATGTATTGTAGAGGACGTAGGTTTTTGAACACCCATCAAACTTGGTTATTTTACGTTTCAAGTCGTGTAGAAACCGAATGTGCTACCTATTTGAAGTCCGCCACCTAGCTTTACTAGCCTTCAACTCGATCGAAAAGTTCCGTTTTTTTTTTTTTTTTTTTTTTTTGCGCTCAGGCTCTATTTGGTCGATTAGAGCCTTGTTTCTATTATTATTTCACATATTTTAAATGAGAAAACTGAGTTTTAAGACACTACTTCTTCGCAGTATTGTTCTTAGTTTGCCTGATCTCTCAGCTATTTTCTCGTGAATATTGCGTGAAGTGCTGCCTCCACTGATGATTTTGTCAGGTAAAATCCTGTTTCATTGTCATAGAGATAAATACTTTTTCATACTTGTTGATAATTTTCCCAACGGAAAACCCAAAAACATGAAGTTCGTAACGACTAATGACCTATAAGTGCAACTTAACCGCGGTGTTCCACACTTGAGGCTTACTATCCATCCCCTGTTTACGAATTGAAAACTAAAAATGAGAAATTAGCCCGTATTTGTATTGAAACTAACATGAAATTCGAATTCAGGATTGAAAATCGGCGTTTCATATCGAAATTGATTAGTCAACCAGTAGACAACAAGACAGCTGGGGGGAAAATATCGCGTTACCCAACCACCGTTAACGTGACATCAAAATTAAGGCAACCGTTCTCCCGGTTCCATTTGGGTTAGCATCTTCGTTTGCTCCCTCAAGACCACGGTAACGGGTGACGTTAAGTTGAAGTCGCCAAAAACTCTCTAATAGTTCGTGGACTATCGGAGCCACTCATGAGTGCTCCCAGCTACAACCCTACTGTGCCAGTGGTGCCAGCTTCCAACATATCGGTATTGGAACACTGAGTTCACAGTACTTATCAACACCGTAACACCGTATAATAATCAACATTTCTAATTTGATATATCCTCAGCCTAAAATGTATTCCTTAAACGATGAATCATACAGGGTGTCCCGCATAAGGTGGTCAGTCAGTACATCAGTTATTGTTTGTTACTGATGATGGCCTAACCGTCGAAATCGATTTAACATTGTAACTCTTTATTTTTCGTGGAAATAGACAACGTTTTTCACTAACTTCCGTTTTCAGTACATCAGGGCGTGATTCTAGAGCTCATTTCTGATCAAAAGTTCCTCTTAGAGATTTTTTAAAACGATAAGTTTTCGAGTAATTTAATTCTTAAGGTTTTTTTCGTGTTTTCAACCTCAAGTCACTAAAACAGCAATAACTACAAGAATTAAATTCGAGGATAACTACAAGGTTTAAATTTGAGGATACCATTCGAAAGAACGTTAAATTTCCTTCCTATCTAACGCCAAACCAAATTTTTTTTTATAGGATTCATTCATTGAAAAAACAGCCTGAACTTCAAATTTCCACGGGTATGAGAAATTCCAATTTTATAAACCGGTTGGGAGTGTCCCATTTTGTACTGTTTTTCGAGTACCTCCATCCGTAAAAACTGGCCCAAGATCTCAGCTTTATAGCTGTATAGTCCATTTTTATTTTACTTTAATAATTAGAGGATAAAAGTATGTTTGCACGTTGAAAAACGTGGTTTTTTTCTATGAAATCAAGGGTTTGTGTAAAAAATGACCATCTAAAAATATTCGAGTTTGGGACCGGTTTCTACCTATTTTTCAGGCTGAATCGAATGGTAACACTTGCAGAACTCCCCAACTCTGTTGTAACTAAGTTTTACACATTAACTCACGAATTTTTAGTTCATGTGTTACCTATGCTCAATTGTATGTGTTTTTGAGGGTAAAACTAGTAAAACAAATACGTAGAAACCAACCCTAAACTAGATTTATTTTTTTAGAGAGCCATTTTTCATAAAAACCCTCGATTTCACAGAAAAAACCGCGTGTTTTTCAACATACAAACATACTGTTATCGTCTAATTAGTAAAGTAAAACTAAAATTGATTATACAGCTAGAAAGCTAAGATCTTCGGCCAGTTCTTACAGATGAGGTACGCGAATATCAGTACAGAAATGGGATACTCACAACCGGTTTAAAAAATTGGATTTCTCATACTCGTGGAAATGTCATGTTCAAGCAGTTTTTTTCACCAAATGAATCCTATTGAAAAATTTTGATATGGCATTAGATAGGGAGGAAATTTAACGCTCTTCCTCAAACTAAACTCAAATCAAACCAAATTCCTCAAATTTAAACTTACTGTTTTGATTCTTGTAGTTATTGCTGTTTTAGTAATTGAAGGTTGAAAACACGGAAAAAAAAACCTTAAAAATTTAATTACTCGAAAACCAAGCGTTTAAAAAAAATCTCTAGGAGGAACTTTCGATCAGAAATAAGCTCTAGAATCACGCCTTGAAGTACTGAACACCTTATGCGGGACACCGTGAAGATCAAAGAATCAATACGGCTACGCTACCTAGAACTGGGGGATCATTGAATCAACACCACCATTTTAGGATGATTGACAGTTGTTAGGGATCAAACTATTCTTCCCAAATAACTCCAAGATTTGAACGCTACCTAGAACTGGGTGATCATTGAATCTACTCCACTAATAGGACGATTGACAGTTGTTAGGGATCAAACTATTCTTCCCAAATCACTCCAAGATTTGAAAGGTCAACGGTGTCTGCAATTTCTGGAAGGTCAAGATAGTGAAGCACCAAAAGTAGGTAGAATAAAAGTCCAGTCATGCAGCATGACCCCATGAGCGAATTTTTGAAGAAATCTTCGACATTTCAGTCGCTATTGATCGTGTAGAGAAATTTTAGTTTATGATTTTGGGTCTGCGTGCTAGTACGTACATAAATAGAACTTCTTCATAATTTCATGGCTGATATTTTCTAAGCCACAGTCAGTATTAAAGCTACATCAAGTCCTAAAACAGTTGAGCGTAAAACATTAAAGAGAGCGACCGAGAGAATCGGAGGACGGAACAGAGTAAACTTATCAGTTGTGATTTACTTTTTTTTTTTTTTAACAAGCACCTACTACCTACGTTTTAAACAGCATGGTTCTAGGATTGGTTATACAGGGTTACTTCCATAAGAGTAGTTCAATCTGAATTTGGACAATGTTTCATGCAAATATTACCGATTTTTACAACTAGCGAACGGCATTATTTCGATTTTTGACTGACTTGATCAACTTTGAAATTTTTGAAAACTTGATACATATTCTTATAGGAAATTTTACGCTGATTCCGAATATACCACATGTTAGTATGCTGAAAAAATTATTTCGCACAACAAATCGCAAAAAACAGGCTATTTTGAAATTTTTTATTACATTTTTGGAAATTTCAACCCGAAGATGTAATCCGATCATGCTGGCCAACGAACTTGAACTTTCGTTTTGTGTCCTTAACATTTTAAAATTTGTTTGAAGTTTCTAGCACAATTCTACGGACAGTTATCGTCAGGAATGGTACATACATACATACATAAATAAAAAAATCCGTTAAACTTCAGAATATGATTCAGAATAGCCTGAAACGGATTTCTGCATAAAATTTTTTCAAAAATTCACATTCTACAAATTTTGAGGCGAGAGCAATAGCTCAATTTTCTTCAAAAATTCGCTAAAACATTAGGAATCGCTACTGAGTGATATACGCCTGCTTAAAACCTACAACTCAACTAGGATAAACGATCTTCAGGAACCGAGCTCGTTCTGTAAGGATGATACCACGCCTATTGGTACATCTTTATTAGAAAATGACTATTTCGTCCCTGAAAATTGCTGGAAAATAGGAACGACCCTGCCCCCGTAGTGGTGCAATGAAGTACTGCCTTCACCTCCATCCATCCGATCCCTCATTCACAGCCTCTCCAACCATTGTTACCAGGGCGTTTTGTGAGTCGGGCCTGTCATCAAGCTTTGTGCCGGGCGAACAAATGAAAATGAGCGCTAGACGTGTTCCGGTTCCCGTGGAAAACAATCACCAAACAAAAACAAATTTCATATAATTTTTTCCTCCTTTTCTGAAGCTCTTACACCTTTCAACACTTGATCTTCCGTCTCTCTCTGTCTCGTATCTCTCCCTCTACTCTTTTGGCCAATTATCATTTCCCAACTGTAGTAATGGTGAGAATCTTTTTACGCTGGCCACTGCGGTAGGAGCAGAGAGAGGAGGCCAATGCGAAAGTTTTGATAGAAATGTCAATCTAAAGAGCTCTTCTCAAGAGTACGAAGACTTTCGAAGTGCGATAGAGTCCAGAGAAAACCTTCCAAAGCCTGATGCACTCAAAACAAAAATTTAGGAAGAGTCGGATGCACGAAATAATAATGATCCTGATGCGATGCTTGCGAAGAATAAAAAAATTGTTAAATATGCGAAGAAGTCTGCCATTCAGTTATAAATGCTAAAAGTGTAAGAAATTCGGAGATAAAGTTTCTGATTGCCCAAAGAAAGCTGAAACTGCTGTTGAACATTCTTATCATTTTGCTTTGATGAGTGGACCTGACTCAGTTTCGAATGGTGCCTAGATAGAGGTTGCACTAGCCACATGAGCAGAGATGTAGATAAGTTTGTAGAACTGGTGCCTACAAACAATATGACACTGAAACAATCCAATAAATGTAGTACCAATATAAAAGCTAAAGGATCAGTGAAAATCCTTGCTCGGGGTGATAATATGTTAAGCACTTTTCAACTGAAAGATACCTTGCATGTTCCAGAATTGAGGATGGGCCGGTTATCTGGGTCAAAAATCACTGGTGATGGTTTTAAGGTACTATTCACAAAGAACAAGGCATCTGTGCCTAATAAAAATGAGCGAGAAATCCTTACTGCTAAAAGAGTGTATGGACTTAATTATTTGAAAGATGCAGAAATGAAGCTAATCAAGCCGAAGAAAATCTTGGGAAAATGTCTCAATTAATGATGAGGCACAATCGTTTTGGACATTTGAACGAAAACGATTTGAAGAAGATTGTCAAAACGGGGAAAGTGATAGGTGAGAACTTCAATGGAAGAGAAAAATTGCAAATTTGCGAGATGTGCCTAATTGGTAAGATGGCACAAACTTCATTTCCTAAGAAATCTCTGAAAAAGGTGTCACCACTCGAAATTGTACATACAGATGTCTGGGGACCAGTAAGAACAAAATCGAATGGTGGTTCTCGTTATTATGTAACTTTTATCGATGAAGCTACGAGATATTGTGTAGCAACATTTTTAAAATCTAAAAGTGAAGCATTGAAAGCCTTCAAGGCGTATAAATCATTTGTTTAAAACCAAAAAGGAACAAAAATAAAGTATCGTCCGTCTGACAATGGAGGTGAAAAATGAAAGTAAGGAATTCAATGAGTACCTGGAACACTGTGGAATCAGACGTAGGTTAACAGTTCCTGGCACCCCTCAACAAAATGGTATTTCGGAAAGGGGGCATAGAACTATTCTGAATATAGTTCGAAGTATGCTTGTTGATTCCAAATTACCACACAGTTTCTGGGCAGAAGCTGTGACGACAGCGGCTCACATCAGAAATAGGTGTCCATCTTCAGGCATTGACCGTAAAATTCCATATGAGATGCGGTTTGGGAAAACTCCTGTTGTATCCAACTTCAGGACTTTTGAAAGTCCCTAAGGGGGTTAGGAAGGTTTACTTCCCGGCGCACCACGAAGTTGTACACTTCAACGCAAACTCGTTATTTGACCACTTTAAACACAAATAAACTGACTTTGTTATATTTCACTGAATTTGCTGGAAAATTTACTATCCAAAAAGCTGCACTATTTAATGATTGAAGCATTTTTAGGCGCCCAATCGTCAAATTAAATCACCTTCTTTTATCGGAAAAAAATCACGTTTTCCTTCATATTCACCCCATTATCTGACTTACCATATTATCTTAAAGTTCCCCGGCTTTTCCTGATTGTTCCCAATTACATTTAGAACAAATTCTCGGGGGGGGGGGGGGGGATTTTCTTTATTGTTAAAATTCTAGTATTGGTGTTGATAAGAAGACATAGCATGTAACAATCTATGAAAAATCTACTTTACCGATTCGATACCAAACATAATCGAACCAAAACCCCCCGATAATCGAAGGAAAAACTTGTTGCCAACAAAATTTTAAAAAATTATTCAATTCTATCTAGTAGATCTTGAGCAAATGGGGTAAATGTGTCGAAAAGAGTGATTTTTCAGGAGAGGCGCTAGAAGTTTTCCTTCCACAGCGATTATCGTTAGTTTCACAGATTTGCTTCCTCCATGATACAAGTCATTGACTTCACTTTCAAATGAGAAGAAGAATAAGAAGGTTATGTTTATAGAAAACCTTGAAAATGAACTTTGAGTGTTTTCTGTGGGTGATGCACCGAGCTATATACCAGGAGGATATTGGAAAATTCAAATCTTCATTAATTCGTAGTAGAGAGAGTAGTTGGTCTTGAAATGTTTCACTTTCATTAATGGTTAAAAAATAGTACTTTTTTTTTACCTTCCTAACCTCGTTAAGGGGAAGTTGGTACCTGGGTAGAATGAATGTATTTTTGTCGGATATTCCGATAAATCAAAAGCCTATAGGGTTTGGGATCCGCCGAAGAGAAGAATCTTGGTTACAAGGGACCTGAAATTCGTTGACGAGATAGAGCACAAGAAATTGACACCAGGAACCTTTCCGGAAATCGATTTTTTTATGTTGATGATAGTAAAAGGTTAGAGAACAACACATCCGAATAAATACGAATACTATATCCAAACGAAACCACAAATGTGAAAAAGAAACCGAGAAAACTACGAGTATAATTGAAACGGAAACAACTCTAGTAGCAGAAACAACTCCTATAACAGAAACAACTGTTGAACAGCGGGAAGATGAAGAAATAATTTTGGACAGACTAACACATTGGTAAGGGGAAGGGGAAGGCCGAAATTGTTGAGGACTCATAAACGAGGAAGGCCGCGAAAAGTCTATAACATGGTTATATGGCAACAATGATCCCCAAAACCAATGTTCTTCAAACTTCACACCCAGATGAGGGAAGTTGTGTACTTGATGATGATCATGAAACTTCACCATTTGGAGCAATGTAGGAAAGCGCTTGTGCAACTTAGATTTCGCCTAAAGAGGCTTTCTCGAGTCCAGAGGCTGACGAGTGGCGTTTTCTCAATTTTTCTCTGTCCGTCTGTCTGTCCGTATGTTACTCCGCTTTTCACGGCTACAAGGGTCATTAGACAACTGATATGAATGGAGGGAAATGTCTGTTTAAGTCCATCTTAAATTATAGGCTGTTTGAAGTTTTTTAAATTTGAGCCAGAGGGGGTGTTTTATGGGAGGGAGAAGGGGTGAAATGGGCTATCTTGGACACCATTTACCGAACTGGGGATCAGATTGGGCGAATATGTTTGGATTATTTTAGGTTAAATCCAGGCTACTTGACATTTTTCAAATCTACCCCATAGGGGGTGTTTTAGGGGAAGAAGGAGGGGGGAATGGGGAATCTTTGTCATCACTGCACAAACCGGGGATCTGAGTGGTTGAATATGTTTGGATTAGACTTGAACCACAAGCTACTTAAAATTTACCAAATCTGGCCCATAAGGGGTGTTTAGGGAGAGGAGGGGGGTGAAATAGTGTATCATGGACAACAGTAAATAAACTGGAGACATGATTGTTGAAATATGTTCGGGTTACTCCAACTTGAATCGCAGACTAGGTAAGTACTTGAAATTTTCAAACCCTACCATTGGGGTTTGAAGGGGGGGGGGGGGGGGGTGAAATGGGGTTATCTTGGACATCACTAAATAAATTGGAGCTGATTGGTAAGAAATCTTTGAAATACTCTTACTTGAACCGCAGACTGCTTCAAGTTTTCCAATCTAACCCATAGGGGGTGTTTTGGGGGAGGGGGGAGAGGGTACCATGGACATCACTGAATAAACTGGGGACCTGATTGCTAAAATATGTATGAATTTCACTAACTCAAATCACAGGCTACTTGAAAATTTTCCAATCTGACCCAAAGGGGGTGTTTTCTTAGGGGAGGGAGGCTGGGGGGGGGGGGGGGGATGAGGTATCTTGGACATCACTGAATAAACTGGGGACCTGATTGCTAAAATATGTATGAATTTCACTAACTCAAATCACAGGCTACTTGAAAATTTTCCAATCTGACCCAAAGGGGGTGTTTTCTTAGGGGAGGGAGGCTGGGGGGGGGGGGATGAGGTATCTTGGACATCACTGAATAAACTGGGGACCTGAATGCTAAAATATGTTTGAATTACACTAACTCAAATCACAGGCTACTTGAAAATTTTCAAATCTGACCCAAAGGGGGTGTTTTCTTAGAGGAGGGAGGGTGGGGGGGGGGATGAGGTATCTTGGACATCACTGAATAAACTGAGGACCTGATTGATTAAATATATTTTGAATACTCTAACTTGAATCACAAACTACTTGAAATTTTCAAATCTGAACCATGACGAGCATTTTAAGGGAGGGGTGGGGTGGAATGGGGGTATCTTGAACATCACTGAATAAACTGAGGACCTGATTGATGAAATATGTTTGGATAACACTAAAAAACCACAGCCTACTTAGAAATTTTCAATTCCGACCCATAGGGGTGTTTTTGGGGGAGGGGGTTTGGAAAGGGGTATCTTTGACATCACTGAACAAACTGGGGATCTGATTGGACGAATATGTTTAAATTACGTCAGCCTCAATCACAGGCTATTAAAAATTTTTTTAGCCTCAACCATTAGGAGTGGGGGGGGGTTAGCGGTAAGGGAAAAAAGGGAGGGGGTGGTAGAATGGAATAATTTTTTTCATCACCGAACGAACTGGTGATCTGATGTTCGGACGAATGAATTTGGATTAGTCTGAACGGTCTTTCGGGTTACCTACGAAGAATATTTTTAATCTGAAATATGGGCGGTGTTTGCGGAGAGGGAGTGGGAGTTGATCTCAGTAGTTTGGTCCTAGTAGGTAATTTATAAGTAAGTAAGTAAGCACTTTTAAGTAAGGGCTTTTTTGAATCACATCCATAGGTAGGGGTGTCCCAAGATGTGATGGTGGGGGGGGGGGGGGGGGGGGGTCTTGAGTATATTCGAGTCAACCTGTGCAACGCAAGGGTGAACCATCTAGTCTAGAATACAATTACATGATATAGAGTCGAACTGATCAGCGTTTAATCTCAACCTCAATCGACCTAACGTGCTGACATTTGAAATGAAGCGCCTTTGGGATATCAAGAATACTAGTACAAGGAACGGAGGCTACTGAACTGATCAGCTAAGTGATCCCTGATACTAATTTCTTTCCTAATCGACCTGAACTTCATATTTCCTACATAGGTATAT
Source organism: Adelphocoris suturalis (assembly GCA_030762985.1). Taxonomy (NCBI): domain Eukaryota; kingdom Metazoa; phylum Arthropoda; class Insecta; order Hemiptera; family Miridae; genus Adelphocoris; species Adelphocoris suturalis. Next base: position 187,779,995 of record CM061040.1, read on the forward strand.
TATATTTATATTCAGGGTGTCCTAAACAAGGTGGTCAGCACTTCAGGGGTCGTTTCTAGAGCTTATTTCTGATCGAAAGTTTTTATCATAATTGTTTTTAAGCCCTTAGTTTTTGAGTTAGTTAATTTGTACGATTTCATTCGTATTCTCGACCTTATGTCACTAATACGAACATAACTCCCTTAATCTGCTGTGTAAATTCAAATTTGAGCATTCCGTTCAAAAGAGCATTAATTTCCAATCGGATAGATAACATGAGCTTTTTTAAGAATTGAGGTTTAAGACATGAAAAAGCCCTCTGAAAAGCAAATTTTACCTAATTTGGGAAACCTTGAGTTTTTTCAATCGGGAATTGAACTATGAGAACCAATATTTTTTCAAGACACAAGAACGGTAAAAACTGCGCCAAAATCTCACCTTTTCAACGGTGTAGTCAATTTTACTTTTACTTTGCTAATTAGGAGAGGAAACTATGTTTTAATGTTGAAAAACATTGTTTTTTCAATTAAATCTAAGGTTTTTCTTGAGAAATGACCCTCAGTGAAAATACGAGTTTGGGGACGGTTTCTACGTATTTTTTAACTCCGAATCGAATGGTAACACTGGCATATCTTCCCAAACCCGTTACAACACAGAGTTTTACACTTGAGCTAACATGTTTCACCTCTAAAAACATATAAAATATATCATACCGAAATTGATTCAAATTTTTGAGTTAAAGTATAAAACTTGGTTATAATGGGGTTGGGAAGATATGCAAGCTTTACCATTCAATTCAGCGTAAAAAATACGTGGACACCGACCCCAAACTCTTATTTTCATAAAAATGCATTTTTCAAGAAAACCCTCGATTTCATTGAAAAAAGAAAAACAATGTATTTCAACATTAAAACATAAGTAGTTTTCTCCCATAATTAGCAAAATAAAATCAAAATTGGCAACACCGTTAAAAATGAGATTTTGGCGATGTTTTTATCGTTCTTGTGTCTTGAAAAAATATTGGTTCTCATAGTTCGATTCCCGATTAAAAAAACTTGGTTTCTCAATTTAGGTAAAATTTTCTTTTCAGAGAGCATTTTCATGTATCAAACCTTAATTGAAAAAAACTCAGGCATTTATCCGATTGGAAATTTAATGCTCTTTCCTCAAATTTGACAAAGCAAATTAAGTGAGTTATATCAGGGATTTAGGTCGCCCCCCAGAGGTGCAATGGGGTCCTAAATCCTCGATAAAGAGGTAGAGGTTGACAGTATCCCGTCAGAGAGATACCACTCCTACTAATAGCATTTAATGAGCTATGTTCGGAGTAGATTAGTTTCCAGGGACCTGGATCACCCATCCAACGCCAAACTCAGCTTCTCAAAAACACGAGCAAAGGCGTGCGACACCCGTTGGTCACCAATGGGGCGACGGCAGCGCATTCTCTGAGATCCCGACGGGAACTCTGTCACAGTAATGATCGATTTAGTGAAAAAAGGTTGAAAATACGAAAGAAATTCTTAAAAGTTGAATTACTCGAATAGTCCAGCAGTGAGGTACTTTTGCCTGGACATAATTGGAAAGTTAATGAAATTTTGGGGTGTTGTTTTGGGATGCCTAGGGAAGCTAAATCCGAGTTTTCTGACAAAAAAAGCCTGTGCTCGATTGTGGGTGGCCGAAAAACCACGATTTTTTTGGACGTTTTTCGGTTTTCCGACTATAACTCGAAAACTATGCCATGTAGAGGTCTTTTTTTTATTACATTTTCGGAAACAGCATTAAATTTCCTTCAAATTTCACTAGCCACATGTTTTTTTTAACCGAATAGCTGCTATGTTACAGTCCTTCCAAAGTACATCAAATTTCTCAAAATTTACAATTTTACGGAAAAATGCATGTTTTAGCCTCATAACATTCATTTGTACGAACTATGACTCACATGTATGTATGTTATCCACCCCCTTCCCCTCCCTCTTCTGCCACTGTACTCTTCATTCCCATCATAGTGAGTGTAGTGGATTTATATATGTTTGACTTGGGGTAGGTACCCCTAGAGAAATGCCTTTAGACAAATCCTGAGTCGGGAGAATTTCATGAGTCTGGTGATTCGGGTTTGTTCCTTGATGAGGAACTTGTTGAAGGTGCTGAAAAGTACCTTCAGATTGGTGTTTATCCCTGTTTCCAAAGGGGTGATATTTGTCGGACTCATAGGCACATGTCTCGCCATGTAGAGTGGCGATGTGCCGTTCTTTTTGAATATCTCTTGCGTGGAAGAGATATGTTTCATCCGTCGAGGGACCTCTTTGTGTCCACTGGTAGTGGAAGTCTGTGGGTCTTGAAGAGTACCTTTTTGTTCATTAAAAGTGGAAGACTGGAAGTTCTGAAAAGAACTGTTGTCTTGTGACTACCCGGTCGCAAAGGACGGGTATGTATGAGCTGGTAAGTCATGCGAGGAGCCCCAGTTGTAGGGGTCTGAAACTCGTGAACTACGTCTATTCCCGTTGTTGAAAGGCCGGAATATGTGAGTTTCTGATTGTGATGGAACCCTCTGTGTTTCAAGAGGGATTGTCCGGGCGTAATTCGCAGGGAGATCGGTGTGTGAAACGACAGTGATTGTCGCAGAGGGGAAGCCTGAGCTCCCCGGGCCCGCGTAGGCAGCGCCACTATTTATTGTAAGATGTACAGTTTCACGTATATGAATATAATAAGGTATATATAAATCAGTCCTCTGTCGATCTTTGTCTTTTTGGCAGAGATGGCTCGTCATCCTCACTGCCGTCTGTGACATCTGCTTCTTCGAATGGAGTGAACCTGGTGGGCTGATCGTAGTTCAGTTCTTTGTCAGTGTCGTAGTCTGTGTTCTCTTCATTGAAGTCGGGCTGTGGGGAGTTTTCACACGTAGTCCTACAACAGTTTTTGCACACAGCTGAACAAATGAGTCCTGCTTTTATGCAAATGGAGCCTCCTGTAGTGCACCCACTAGCCCACTTGCTCCTGATGATGTCAGGAGATGGTCTGGAGCAGCTTTTAATGTTGTTGTTTTGGGATTTACGCCTGAAAATGAAAAGTTGATATGACATTTCTGTTAACGTCACAAGCGTGGATTATACTAAGAGCAGTAATATCAAATAAAGGTGTGGTACCGTGAACAATGAACGTGAGCACTAGTAATACCAAGTAATACCAACCTCGTTTGGTTAGGCTCCAGCCCTAGGCAGATGGTATTTTTAGGTGTTTTCCTGCACATCCAAGCCATGTTTGAACTTGTGGGTATGCCCTGTAGGAGTGGTACTTCGCAGAATCTTGAGTGGGTGGCAGTCTGGCTAATTGAAACGTTGGTTTAACCACTACAGTTTGGAATGAGCGGTACCGCAAGCCATCGAAATCATCATCCTCCACATTCCCTCCATACATCTTCCCCAAGAACTGCTGTCCAGCATCAGAGATTTGGTTTGGCGTTGCTTCTGGGTCCTTGAAAATGCTGACTATGTCTGACAGCAAAGGATTTTTTTCAAGCACTTGCACATCTTTCTTCTTCCCAATTCCAAAGGGAGCTGGTGTTGAGCCCCTCCCACTAATTGCGTGCAGGAAGAGAATGTGCCTAAAAATGCCATCTGCCTGGGTAACACCAAACGAGATTGGTATTACTAGTGCTCACGTTCATTGTTCACGGTACCACACCTTTATTAGATATTACTGCTCTTAGTATAATTCACGCTTGTGTCGTTAACAGAAATGTCATATCAATCTTTTCATTTTCATTTGCGAATCCCAAAACAACAACATTAAAAGCTGCTCCAGACTATCTCCTTTACATCATCAGGTGCAAGTGCGCTGGTGGGTGCACTACAGGAGGCTGCATTTGCCAAAAAGCAGGACTCCTCTGTTCAGCTGTGTGCTAAAACTGTTGTAGGACTACGTTTGAAAACTCCCCACAGCCCAACTTCAATGAAGAGGACACAGACTACGACACTGACGAAGAAGTGAACTACGATCAGCCCACCACGTTCACTACATTCGAAGAAGCAGATGTCACAGACGGCAGTGAGGATGACGAGCCAGCTCTGCCAAAAAGACAAAGAACGACAGAGGACTGATTTATGTAGGTATACGGTATTATATTCATGTATGTAATAACTGTACATTCATGTCCTTACAATTAAAAAAAAAAACTGTTTTCGACTATTGGAATATTATACAGCACACCTCACTGTGGTGAAATAACCCCCAAATGATATATTACAAAACACGTCGGACTGCCTTATAACAAACACCTTTGAAACCCCGAGTCAAGGGCGAACGAGGCAAGCGCGCCCTAGTGAAGAGGAGGGGAAAAAGCCCCTTCACCCCCGGAACACACAGAGGGCGCCCAACAGATTACACTGGGCGAGCCAATCTCGAGCTACCCCCGACTCCGTGAGGGATATAAATACAGCATCCCATGGCCCCTATGATGGGAATGAAGAGTACAGTGGCGGAAGAGGGGGGGGAAGGGGGTGGGGGTTCATATAGTATGTATAACGTACATACATGTGAGTCATAGTTCGTACAAATGAATGTTATGAGGCTAAAACATGCATTTTTCCGTAAAATTGTACATTTTGAGAAATTTGATGTACTTTGGAAGGGCTGTAACATATCAGCTATTCGGTTTAAAAAAACATGTGGCTAGTGAAATTTGAAGGAAATTTAATGCTCTTTCCGAAAATGTAATAAAAAAGACCTCTACATGGCATAGTTTTCGAGTTATAGTCGGAAAACCGAAAAAAGTCCAAAAAAATCGTGGTTTTTCGGCCACCCACAATCGAGCACAGGCTTTTTTGGTCAGAAAACTCGGATTTAGCTTCCCTAGGCATCCCAAAACAACACCCCAAAATTTCATTAACTTTCCAATTTTGTCCAGCAACCCACAGATTTTATGACCTCACTGCTGGACTAAAAACTAAGCATTTCAAAAAAAACCTGTAATGGTAACATTCGATCAGAAATAAGCTCTAGAATCGACCTCTGAAGTGCTTAATACCTTATGCGGGACATCCGTAATATAAAACATTAGAAAAGAGTTCACGTAACCGTAACACTTCCGCGACTCAACATTTCGCAACCTTATCTATTATAATAATAGGATACATACAAAGTGATAACGCTTGAACGCCTGCACCGATTCTCTTCAAATTTTTTTTAAACTGACCGGCATGAAGAAAACTGGTGCAGATAATTCTACCAAGTTATAAATCAGATTCCTTCATATTAAAAAACAAGAAAAAGTGCAAAAACGAGGGAAAGTTGTAGAATTTGCCGGTAGAGGGAACGCAAAGTTGAAACAGAAAGATTTTGCTTTTTTATTTGCATAATTAAAGTTTGTACTTGCATCCCGTGGTGACACAAGCTTTTCCACTTGTAGATCTATATCTATATTTAAAAAAAAATAGGTATATATAAATGGTGTAAATTCAGTAACCTTCCCCGAATTCTCGAAAAACCAAAAAATATTCCCATGAATAACACTAAAAAAGTTTGGAGCCATGGTAATAGTTCAATTTTCAATAAAACGTTCGTTTCAAAAGGTACATATGGTATTTCCGGTCATTTTCAGAATCCAATATCAGTTTTGGAGTATTCTGAAGCGATTCCTGAAAGTCAACAACACATGCCTAACGTTTATTTAATTACGTCGTTTCGAGGTGTCGTTTGACGTCCTTTCTCATCCGTGCTTGATTTTTAAACAAATAAACGTCCGCGAAATTTTTGTATGAATACATTTGTATGCTTTGTCCCCTGGAATGAAGTATGCGTGTTAAATTATCTCTAAAGAAGTGATGAGGAAACGAGGGATGGTTAATAAGAAGAGCCCGCGAGAGCCGAACTATAAAAGATCCTGACAAGGACGACAAGTTGTAAAATGTCTTGTGTAGAGGCAAGTTCAAGGGAGTTCGAAGTGAGCAAGTCAACATGCGCGTTCCAGCGAAGGATATGTGAATGGAATTTCTACGCTATTCCCATACGTTGAGGAGTAGCTACCTACTCAAAATTAACGTCATTTTGTCAGGTGATTCCACTTTTGATACCACCACGAGCATGATAGGAAAGTAAATCACTGAACTTTAAAAGAAATATATATATATTTTTTTTTTCAATTTTAATATATATATATATATATTTTTTTTTTAGAAGATATGATTTTAACCCTATCCGGAAGAGGTTAATTTGTTCCAAATTAATATGAGTTACCTACATTTTTGCGTTTTCCGTGAAAAATGAAGCTATTGCAATGGTTAAGAAAATTTTACCATCAATAGTTTTGAAAAATGTCTTAATTAAAATCTGTTTTGAGGCATTCTAAAACGAATCCTCGAGTTTAACGATTATATATTTATATATTATATATATATATATATATATATATATATATATATATATATATATATATATATATATATATATATATATATTATGTGCGTAGCTTTTTTTTTTTAATCAGAAGTTTTTGTCACTAAATCTTTCTACTTTCTCTATCATATCCAAATATATATATATATATATATATACCTATATATATATATATATATATATATATATATATATATATATATATATATATATATATATATATATATATATACCTATATATATATATATATATATATATATATATATATATATATATATATATATATATATATATATACCTATATATATATATATATATATATATATATATATATATATATATATATATATATATATATGTACATATCATTCCACAAGATAACTCTTTTAAGGGTTGAGATAAAAATTCCGTTCTAGCGCCTAAAAAAATCAAGCTCTCCAAATAAGGATGAGTTCGTTGACCAACACATTTTTAAACACATCAAATTGGTTCAATTTCAAAAAATTTACTAAAAAATCACTAAATTGGCTAAAAATTGTCAAATTTATAGATTGAACAGAATTTTATTCAAAAGACATTTATAAACAATTTACTATGTCATTATTCAATTTTTTCACAACATTTTGCTGAAAAATCAAACTACAAAAAAGTCAAGATAAAAAAATCCAGAATCTTTTTTTTTTTGCGTAGCACTTAATTATTTAGAACTAAGTAGTTTTTTGCCATAAAATTGGTAGGTGGTTAACAATTTCTTTACACTCGAATTGCTTAAATATTCAAAACAACGTATAATTATAATACAATAAATTAACGAAAATTCGTTCATAAGACATGCTGCACGCCTGGAACTTCGGTTGTATTATGTGCGCGGTAACCGGAAGAAAAACTCCCGCGATTTGATAAAGGCGGAAAAAACTCCCGGCGTCGAAATTTTGGGAAACGTGGAAAAAAACTAAGACAAATAATTGCACCTATGCCAACGCTTCTGTATGCTCCACTAACATATGTAAGTCACTTCAAAATAATCGAGCAGGTCAATACCATCTTCAGGTATGCAAGCAGAAATACGTAATACGAAGAAATTCGTAACATGGCTGACCACGGCAAGTGGAAAAACAGCGCGATCCACTAAGGTTGCCAAATTGTTATGGGCGTTATATAGGTAGTATTTTGCACAAAATCTCGAAAAAAATAGCATACCTACCCTGGAAATTTTGAATTTTATTATGGATGTGGGGGAATGGAGGGAGTAAAGCCGATTAATTTTTTTTTTTTTTTTTGGACGAATTTTGTCGTCCTGCCCAGGCTACAATTCTCAACTGATTTTCATGATTCTTATTTTGTTCGATTCCAATTTTAGTCTTATTCTGCGTCAAACCTTGGAGATTTCGGATTCACAGCCAAATTAGTGGGTGGAGGGGAAGATTACCGATTCTTTCAAGCGCTGCCCAAGCTACCAATCTCGACCGATTTTTGTGATTTATATTTTGTTCCATTACGAATTCGATATTGTTTTGGAACGTGTGTGAGGACTTTCAAATTTTATCATGGGAGAGGATGAATGGAGGGGGTAAAAGTAATAAATCTTGATGTTTCAACTATTCTTATCAGTTTTCGTGATTTTTCTTTGTTCAACTAGTAATTTGATCCAGTCTTAGAAATTATGTCAGGACCTTCAAATTTCTTCACGGAAGGGGGTGAATGGAGGTGGTAAAAGCGATAAATATTTTTACTGTAATATTCATCAGATTTCCGTGACAGTTTTTTTTTTTTTTATGCTCGATCCAGATTTTAGTCCAGTTATGCAAACTTGGAAGTTTCAAATTTAGTTTCAGTGGAGGGGGTAAATCGGCGGAAGTGTAATTCCGAGAAATCATTATACTTCAAATCTTCTAACATTGCTTTCGCTTTCAAAAACATAGTTTTGTCTTCATTTAGACTTTCTTCCAAAATTAAGGTTCAAGAACCCGTCAGTGGGAACACTATAGTTCACCTGACACTCAATGCACCAACCAGCGCTAGCGTCGTCTTTAGTAACGTGAAAAGCTCGTCATCGAAATCCTTTAAGCATTTTGGAAAAAAGGCCAAAAAGGTGCAAAAAAAACGGCATTTTCAACTTTTTTGAAGGTTATTTGCTAATTGCCACCCTCAGACTATTTTCCCAGGTATGAAGGGTATGGGATATCATTCCTACCTAGAATAAGAGTAACTGTAGAAAATTTCATCAAAATCTCTCGAGCCATTATTGAGAAAAGGCAACTAAAAAAAGTGCTTAACACGACATTTTTTCAAGTAAGGTAGGGCGGCCAAGTGCGTACCTACGAGATAAACATTACTTTGACTTGGCCTGCCAGTTACCAACTACCCTTAAACAAATGTTTTCTAACTATGTGTAGACAGCTGATAAAAGAAAACTGACGGTCGTAATTTAGTTATTAGATGAAGCAAAGTGAAAAACGATAACACAACAAGCATCAAGCAGGCTAATGACAAGGCATTTAGCGTGAAGGTTTGCGATGAAATGAATTTTCGGAAGGTTCAGAAAGGTTTCATTCAGTTCGAGTTCTCAACCCTATCCCCGAGCAGTTCCGAAAAGTTCATGAACTCGAGGTGCTTGGAACACAGCTATTATCAGTCAAAAATTTTTCCAAATTGTCTGGTTTTTTAAACCGTTTAAAAACGCAGCAGACACATCCATTTGGTGTAGAAATGAATTTTCTTCAGCAGCCATAGCCAAAAGTAGCCTCACTGAACTCAACTTTGTAACTGGTGAGTATGTATCAACAAAATCCAATCCTAGACGCTGATTAAACCCTTTGGCTACCAGGCGAGCTTTTCTCCTCTCTAGTTCGCCATTTACCTTATATTTGCTGGTTCATACCATCCTGGAGTCTATGATGAACTTTCCCTCAGTTTTGTCCACCATTCTCCAGGTTCCATTTTTGGTTTATTATTTCCAATAATTAGCCTATGTGATCGTGTAGCAAAAAAATTTTATAACCCCGCCCCCCCCCCCCTCCCTCCTCAAACTTTGTCACTTTACGTTTTAAGGTGCGTAGAGGGAGTCTAGTTGGTCCTAACGTTTAACCATCCCGATCGCTTTACTCGCATAGATGCTTTGGGCCAAAAACGGGCGAAAAAGTGTTGAGTGTAAGAGTTACGCACGCACGCACGCCTGGCACGCTTGGCAGGGGGTCACGGTGGGTGGTGAGGGGTGGTGAGCGGGGGGTGGAGTGAGAGGAGGCGCCGCGGCACCTTGTGGTGTCTGGGGTGACCAGGGGCGTAGCAGAGGGGTGTAGGAGAATGGATATTTATTATTACTTTTACGTGTTATACCCATATAACATGCACCATGAGGTGGGTACGGCGTTCCTTCGAGGTATGAATATATGTTTTTTTCTAGGTCATATTTGTGTGTTAATACCAATGCTTTTCCTACGCATATTTAATAACATATCCTCTCGACTTTTCGTACGTACTTAGATAATGATATTATTAAGGCAATAACTATTTGAATAGATAGGAGCTCAAATCGAGAAATATAAACATGCGTATATAATTATAGAAGTATAGGTTGTGGCAACTCGAAATAGGACACGCCGAGGAGTCTGGACGGGCCTTATGACGTACGCAAGCCAACTGAAACTACGATCATACTCAATTTAAAAAATGATAAATCTTTGTGGAATAATTTGCAGCGTTTTATATGTGCCTTGATTTCCGTTCAAATCGCATCATCAGCATTTTCGCTTGACACGGCTTTTGCAACTGTCAACATTGCATAGGTAGTCATCACCCATATGGTAATCTTCAGTCCATACTGGATCCATAACCTCTAGGAAATGGATTTATATTTTACACCATTATTTCGCAATGGAAGAAAAACTATATCCGAATTAGAAATCAATGACATTCTATTTCTTTCAATAGAACAGGAAATTACACATATTTGGTTTACACAACATTTCCTAGTTACCTACACATGGCGATCTATAAGTTTGCGAGAAGTGACACTATTATTCAGTTCGGTTTTTCACAGTAAACAAGCAAATAAGTTTTAAGTCCAGAATTCATACACACCGCCTTTCGGAAGTAAAGCCTTTATGGTATTGGAATGACGAATTCTGGCTGTTTGAAAAAAAATACTTCAATCAGTTCGGCTTGGATGAATAAAAATTTCCGCGGAAAAAAGCGAATGGTTACACCATTCATTGACTGCCGAGGAGTGAAAAGCCGTTCAAAACAGCGCCTAAATCGATTCTTTTATTATAGAGGGTTTCGCCACGCTTATCTCACTGTGCAGCGTACAACGGATAAAAGGTTTTTTAATTTATTTTATTTTTATTATTATTATTATTATTTTTTTTTTTTTAATTTTACGCATCTTGAATCGTAAACTAACAAATTTTGAGCGGGGGTTAAACAATTTTTTTCTTGGTCGACTACAAAGAATCATTATTGAAAACAACCAAAATAACCGCATACAAATCGGTTTTGGACCATCCTAAGTCGACGCTGACCAGGCCACAATTTTCAACCGATATTCGAGATTCTTCCTTCTAGGTACTTGTTCCATCCCGATTTTAGTCTAGTTGTGCAAACAACTCCGGAAATTTCGAATTTGATGATTGAAGAGAAGGACTGGAGGTGGGTGAAGCCGACATGTATTTTCTAGGAATCGGTTCTACAAATAATTTACGACAAAAAAGTGCCTCAGAGATTTCTAGAACGATTTTTTTTTTTTTTTTTTTTTTCGAGTAGGTATTATGTGTTTTGAGAGGGAATATATATACGCATATATATATATATATATATACGCATATATATATATATATATATATATATATATATATATATATATATATAGCTTACCTTCATTTGAAACTATATTATGTAGACGAAAAATTTGGCCAAAACAAAATTTATCTCAAATTTAAAACTTATCTCAATATATTTTTTTAAATTAGCTACTGCAGGAATCAATTAATTAAGCGAATGACAATTTATTCCACCACACGCTTTACAGAGAAATCTTTCCCATGATCTCAGCTTTTCAACGGTATAAAATTATATTTTTACTTCCATGATTTTGACATTAAATTGCTTTTACAGGTTGAAAAAATTGGATTTTTCGAGAAAATCAAGGGTTCTTATGACAAATTACCCCTCATGACTGATTCGTTTGGGGTCAATTTCCCAGTAATTGTTCACATTGACAAATCGAACGAGGGACACTCTCAGACCTCATCCGACTGATTGACCTATTTTTAGACGTCAATTAAAAAGTTTTTTATTATTTTATGCTCAATTGTATGTATTTTATTCATTTTTCTTGGAAACTCTTGATTTCCTCGAAAAGCCCGTGTTTTTAAAAGTCTGTCAACTTAATTAAAGGCAAAATGGTAAAAGAAAAATTATACCGGTTAGAAAGTGCAGGGGTAATTCAACCAACTGGAGATATTCGGTGTCAGCTGCAGTATTGCCCGAATGAATTACTACCATTCCAATAAATTGTATATTACTCAATGTTATTGAATGATTCTTGATGATGAATGACTCTATGTGCTGGTTGGAGACTGGTTTTTGCTATTCAATATATAATGATGCACACTCAATTATTTTTATATAACCTCACCCACCAAGGGTTTGGAATCGAACAGTTCATTTTCATACTACTTATACGACCTTAGGCTTAGAAAACATTAAGAAACAACCTAAACCATAAATTCTGATAGGATTATTACAAAAAAGGTACGATCGTAACTTTATTTTTCTCCGTTCGTAATTCTAGTCCTTGCCGAACGGGTGGAAAGCGCAGTTAACATTTTGTACCTGCGGCTTTTTTTTCTCCTTTTAATAGCATCGTATAACGAGGTTTACAACTCATTGTTGAATGCCGAGCTCCGGAGTGAATTTCATGCCTTTTCAAGCAATAAAAACTATTCAAGATACCACGTGGAGGCTGTCTCTAGTGCCCGAGTAACTTGGAAAAGGCGGGAAAAAGATTCACCGAAGAAATAAAGGGCAAGAGTTGGTTTATTCGGACAAGTTACCGAGTTTGTAGGTATTCCAAATTGAATTTGATGTACCGTATGTGTATTAAATTAGCGAATTTCTGTTTAAAATGAAATTATATTACAAAGCGCCAGCTTTGGCGAATTTTTTTTTTTTTTTTTTTTTTTTAAGCGTTTATTGCACCGAGTAGTCTCATTAACAATACATTATTACGTGAATTAATTTTAAATAATTAATACATTATTTAAAATGCTTACTCACACGAATTTATTTTTATTATTTACCCAGTTACTAGGAACCTACGGGGTCGGGGACAGTTTCTACGTATTCTTTAACGCTGAATCGAATACTTCCAGATCTTTCCAATTCCATAATAACCGAGTGTCACACAGTTTTAGTTTATTTGGTATGCTCAGTTATACATGTTTTAATGTATAAAACTAGTTCATAAAAGTGTAAATTCTCGTAAATAGAAATATCAACTGCTCACCTATGTGCAGGTGTATCAACTGCTATTTAGTATGTATGTAATTTATTGAGTATTTGGCCGTGTGCTTGTTTGCTTTTTGGGTTTCGGCTTGGGGCTCTCGGTGGTTGGAGGATCTAGCCCCTGCCCGGTATTTCCCATGGTACCTGCGCTTCCTAGCGGTTATAATGAGAAACGTCTACCTCCCGCTCCGCATTCCCTACTGAATGGTGAAGTACTGTGATTGTCTCCTGTAACGATAGTTGAGTTGTTGCTCATAGGTTACAATAACGGACTCGTGAGACGAAGGATGTGGGTTCAAATCCTGTTGACTGGTCAGATTATTTTTGCTCGTACAACTCCCGAAATATACTTCTAAAACGTCATTCTGACCTGCATGTCCGACTAATTTGAATTTTCACTAAGGGATTGATTACTTGATGTTATGTATTTTTGAGATGCGAGCTTGCGAGCATCCAGACCACCAAACTATACACTTTATTCTGACATACATGTCCACTAATCTACATTTTTACTAAGGGATTGACTACTTGATGTAATGTATTTTGAGATGCGAGCTTGCGAGCATCCAGACCACCAAAATATCCATATCATTCTGATCTACATGTCCACTAATCTGCATTTTTACTAGGGGATTGACTGCTTGATGTTATGTCTTTTTGAGATGCGAGCTTGTAAGCATCCAGACCACCAAACTACACATATCATTCTGATCTACATGCCCAACTAATCTTCGTTTTTACTAAGGGATTGTCTGGTACAAGATGACACGATGGGGATAAAATTAAATAGTAGAGACAGAAGGAGTGATACCCGAGAAGAAGGAGGTGTTGCATATAATGGAATGATTGATTTAGGCTGGCTTCACACGAGGCGTTTTTGAGAATACACAATGTGAACGGGCGGGTGCAAGGAGTGTAATATTGCTGTGGAAAGTGAATGGGAGTTGCCCGAACCCCTTCACACGCAGTCAACTCGTCCGCCCGTACAGATGGGCCAATATTTCTGTGCGCGTGGACGTTTCGCTATTACCCGCACTAAAAACATCCGCGCGGATGTTTTCACAAAAGTACCCCCGACAACCCCCTCGCCTAGACCCGACCAGTTCTGGTCGCGCGCACAGAAATATTGGCCCATCTGTACACGTGGGAGCCCGGCACAGTGCCTGCACCGTTCTCATCCCCACTAGTTGGTTCTACTCTTTAGGACACTAGCGCCAATGAGCGTCTTCACACGAGTCAACTTCGAGCTTCGAGCCACCATGGAAGGCATAGCTCTGCGAGGTTTGAATATAGAAAATTTTATGGAAATCTATTCGGATTTGTTCCGCGATATGGGACATGAGGTGTAGTGATTATGGTGAAAAGATTAAAAAGTTCCACTCATGCAGCATGATCGTATGAGCGAATTTTCGTTTTGAGCGAATATTAAATTGTTTTGAAATTTGAGCTTTTTGAGTGCAAATAAATTGTCAACTATTGATTTTAATCCAAAAAACGTATTCTAAATAATAATCTCCAGTTCAAATAGAGAAGAACGAACTTTTGAATTTTTAGCTTTTTTGCAGTTTTCATCGATTTTTTAGCAAATTTTAATGAATTTCAATTACATTTTACAGCATAATTTTTTACATAAATTTTTGAATGTTCTATTTCATAGTTAATAGACTTTATTTGAGCAATAGTCTACCAGCAAATATGAATTAATCGATTTTTAGACGTTTTTAGCTATTTTTAGTGATTTTTTTAGTACATTTTTTGAAATTTGACCAACTTAATGTGCTCAAAAAGTGTTGTCCAACGAACTCATCTTTTCTTTTGAAATGCTTGATTTTTTGGCGAAAGAACGATCTCAGATTCTATCGAGAGTTATCGACACATGGATATATATATATATATATATACACATATAAAAAAGCGTTAAAATCCAGGAATCATTTCAGAATGCCTCAAAACAGATTTCGATGAAGAAAATTCTTGAAAGTTTTTATTTTACAATTTTTGGAGCCATTGCAATAGCTTTATTTTCTTAGAAAAATCGCTAAAAGTGAGGCGTGGAGGGAAGTGGCCCGAAAATGTCATTGTGCATTTGACGATTTGGAGCCAACACAACAGAGTGGAATCAGTAAGAACATTTCCTCAAATTATTTGAATTAATTAAGTACCTAATTATTAAATTAAGAATTTTACCTATATTACCAAATGTCAACAACCAAGACCTATTACGAAGTATCCCGGAAGTATAACGGAAATTTTGTTACGTAAAGAAAAAAAACGTCACGCAACCTATAAACAAGGTAGGTGTTGTTATGATTGTGTATACTAGCAATGTTATCACCACGACGACGTGAATTCATATTTGTGGAAGAATTGGGCATCGTCGAGACGATGTTACAGTAAATTCAGTAATTTTGGGTCAATAATTATTTTATGTTTTCTGAAAGTTATTTTATTTAAAACAATAAAAAACATTGAAATTACTGAGATATTTTCAATGCTCATAGCTCTTCTCTCATAAGAGAGAAAGTACGAGCGGCCTGTCTGATAAGTTGCCTCGTCTGAAGGGAGCGTTCACACGGCGCGGCGGTCAACTTTTTGCCAAGGGCAGGCAACTTAGTGCCTGTCAACTTAGTGCCTCGTGTGAAGCCGGCCTTAATCGCGTCTAGGGGTGCTCATCCAGAAATGGGTGGGCACGCTCGGGAGGCCGCCATGGTGGGTCGGGTCCAGGCTCGGCCTAGACGCCCCGGCCGAACCACTTTTAGGATGGGCATTTCCTTTAGAATTTTTTTCTTTTATTTTTTTCTTTCTGAATCAAGACTATTCACAGTTTTTCTTTTCTCTTCTGGTTACAGAGTTGATAATGTATTTTTTGTTATCTTCCTCTAAAGTTTAGGTTGTTTTGGTATTGCGCAATCATGTGCTTCGAAAGATAAGTGTTGGCAATATAACAATTTATACCAATATGACAATTGTGATGTACATTGTACTTTCACAAATATATATATATCGGGAGTTGTACGAGCAAAAAAAATATGACCAGTCAACAGGATTTGAACCCACATCCTTCGTCTCACGAGTCCGTTATCCTAACCTATGAGCAACAACTCAACTATCGTTTCAGGAGACAATCACAGTACTTCACCATTCAGTAGGGAATGCGGAGCGGGAGGTAGAAGTTTGTCTTTATAACCGCTAGGAAGCGCTGGTATCATGGGACATACCGGGCAGGGGCTAGATCCTCCTACCACCGAGAGCCCCAAGCCGAAACCCAAAAAGCAAACAAAACAAGCACATGGCCAAATACTCAATAAAATACATACATATTAAATATTCATTCATACAATTAAGACTAATCAGCTGTGAGCAGTTGACATTTCTACTTACGAGAATTTACACTTTTATGAACTAGTGTTACACATTAAAACATGTATAACTGAGCATACCAAATAAACTAAAAATGTGTGACACTCGGTTATTATGGAATTGGAAAGCGATTCAGCGTTAAAAAATACGTAAAAACTGTCCCCGACCCCGTAGGTTCCTAGTAACTCGGTAAATAATGAAAATAAATTCGTGTGAGTAAGCATTTTAAATGAATCATTATTGTTTGAAAACTAGTGCAGAAACCCGAAAGGTAAGTACCTAATATTTTGGTGGTAGCTATTCGTTGATAGTAGGTATCTCTCCAGAAAGTTGACTAATATTCAACATGCCCGCTCCTCATAATGCGGTCCCTGACGAGGAACAAGCCTCGTTCCTCATTATTATTATCAATATTAATTATTACTATACATACTAAAATAGAACAAAACAACGAGCCCTAGATTGAAGTGACCTAGTTTCCATTGCTAGTGAAATAAATAATAGCTTATAGAAGATAGTGAAGTATAGGTAGCTAATAGCAAATGGTGAAATAAATTAATTGCTTTGTTTGCAACCTGGTTGATACAGGTAGGTCTTGGGTATGAAGGTAAAATGGTTAAGATTGTAGAAAAGAAGGAGCTACATTGTTGGGTATATTATTGAGGAGTAGGTACTAGTAAATAGTGGGTTGTAGTGCATACCAAGTTCTTTCCTGTAAGTTCTTCCCAAGGAAGTTGAAATTTGACAGGAGACACTCTTGGGTCATTAAGAGAAGATTAAAATGATTGGCTCTATCCTAATCAGCTGTATGAGCTAAATTAAGAAGCCAAAGAAAGCATGTTCATGTTTTCATAATTTTTAGAAGCAGTCAGAAATTAGTATTTTAGTATGGAACATACTTTAGCCTTGGACTAAATAGCGAAAAATGTTACGCGGATGTGTCACGAAATTTTTGACATTTTCATGTCTTTGCTTTGGCACATAAACTGAAAAATCGTCACGAAAACTTGCTCACGCGATACCAATAAATAAAATAGACTCACTGTGTTGCGTAGAGAACAATCAACTGTTTTCTTTATGTCTTTGCTATGGCACATAAACTAAAAAAACGTCACGGAAAATTGCTCACGAAAATATTTTGATGATTTCCACTTACAACCGAGTTGCTAGGGAAATGTTACTTTTTTCATCGCACAAAATTCGTTGACCATTCGTTCGAAAGCTCTCGATTTACCCAACCATAGTATGTTAACTACTGCGAAGTGCGTGGCCAACAACCTGAGTTATGAAAAAAATCTGATCTGAAAATTGAAAAAAATCAATACTTGCAGAGGTTTGCAGAATAAACGGGTTAAAATTCTTATTCTGCGTTAAATTCTGTAAAGAATGATTCTAGTTTCGAGACTTGACAAACCGGTACTTTTTTTTTTTGAGAACTTTTATTATTAATTTTTTATACCTGAAACACATTAGTCGAAACACTGTGTGGCGTGATTATTTTCTGTGCATTCCCTGGCAAGAATTTTTTGACATTTTATATCTTTGCTATGGCACATAAACTGAAAAAAACGTCACGGAAAATTGCTCACGAAAATATTTTGATGATTTCCGCTTACAACCGAGTCGTTGCTAGGGAAATGGTACTTCGTCGTTTTTCATCCCACAAAATTCGTTGACCATCCGTTCGAAAGCTCTCGATTTATCCAACCATATTATTTTAACTACTGCGAAGTGCGTGGCCAACAAGCTGAGTTATGAGCAAGGTTATTTGAATAATTGAGTACACTCAGGTGATCATTCTCTATAATTGATATTGTGAACATGATCGTGAAGCCACCAATTGATATTGTGAAGCCACCGCTTGTTAATTTCTGATGATTTCATTGAGCTGGTGTTTCGATTATTTGATTCATAGCAGGTGATCCAAATATTGCGAGAACGGTTTGATTTGTGAAGCGGTGGATAAATCATTTTAATAGGTAATTTCTATGCTTTACACTCTAGAAAGCTGTAATTTCGTGTGTAGCCTCTTCAGGACATTTACTTGACGATGCCCAGGGTCCGGATCAGATGAGTGGCTCTTAAAGCTAATTTCTATGTTTTACACTCTAGGAAGCTGTAATTTCGTATGTAGTCTCTTTAGCACATTTACATGACGATGCCCAGAGCCCGGATCAGCTGAGTGGCTCTTAGAGCTTGCATACGAGTCTGCAACACATACTTGTCTTCAACTAAAGACATAAAATGTGTGTGTGTGTGTGTGTGTGTGTGTGTGTGTGTGTGTGTGTGTGTGTGTGTGTGTGTGTGTGTGTGTGTGTGTGTGTGTGTGTGTGTGTGTGTAAAATGTGTTACAGACTCGTATGCAAACGTTTTCTTATGATTTTCACGTACAACCAAGCCGTTGCTGGGGAAATGAAACTTCTTTAGTTTTCAAGGGACAAAAATCGTTCTCCATTCGTTGGAAAGCTCTCGATTGATCACGCATTTCTTTCGTACTTGTTCTTCTATTTATATCGTAGTTTTAAATTTATTTATGTTACAAATGGATAAAGTAAACAATGCCGCTTGTTCTGTTGTCACTTCGTTGAGAAGTTAATCTTGGTTATAGTAATTTTAGATGCGCACCATAACAAAAAATTACCTACCTAGGTACTCTGTTCTAATTTCGATTAGTAAAACATTTATGTCGTAGTTTTAAATTTATTTGCATTTACGAATTAGCGGGAAGAAAGCATGTTCCATGTTTTAGCATTTTAGTCGAAGGCTCAGAGTTTTCTATTAATATACATGGTTCCATAATGTTGTTGCTTTACCTGCTCACTCAACATCCTCGTTTTCGCTATCCTTTTCACACCCTGCAGTAGAATAGCTAGTTCGTACGGTTAAAGAATTTATACCTGACGATCCCCCTCGTCCATCACCTTTGAAATGTACGATTTGGGGAAGGCCTGCATTTACCGTTCCTCCCTAGTGTTGGAATGAATGCACTCGAAGGAAGAACTCAATCCCCAAATAACGATGTACATAACTGTAAAAAAGAAACATCGAATGATGTTGAAAGAGTGCGAAACGGAAAATCCTAGCCATATAATATTTCTTTTAGAACTTTCCTCAAGAAAGTTATTCTCCTTCGGCTAGAAACGGTTGACATCCATTAGCGCAGGTCATGTGCGTTCGCTGAAACTATTTTAGAGCGGAATTCCAGGTACCTTAACCATGTGCCGGGAATTCCCTTGCACCCCCTCTCCTCTCTTAAAAGGCCTCACAAACGTTCGGATGATCCTGCCGGTCTTGACTTTGGAGCCCACATTAGTGATTGGAGATACTGTGAATTTTCAGTAGTTGGTTCTCATGATACCTAATGCTACTGTGAAATAATAGGTTCCGGTAATGGGTGTTTTCATTAACAGGATGATTTGTAACGAGTTGTTCACGTCGATACCAGTGAATGTGCGAATTCCCTCCCAACCCTGTGATTACATAGCGCTAGAATTGATCCTCCGACTCCGTTCTTCCACTTGAGGTCGAGTTTTGACTCAACTACAAAGTGTTTACCTAAATACGACGGGTTCAATCCTTTTGGTTTATTATTTCCAATAATAAGCCTATGTGATCGTGTAGCAAAAAATTTTTATAACCCCCCCTCAAACTTTGTCACTTTACGTTTCAAGGTACGTAGAATCCAAATTTGAAATGTCCGTCCGCCGTCCGGGCCATAAAAGGCCTAAGAATTGACTTAAAAACCCCTTGTTCTTTCGCCATTTGGGGTCTAGCTGGTCCTAACGTTTAATCATCCCGATCGCTTTACTCGCATAGATGCTATGGGCCAAAAACGGGCGAAAAAGTGTCTTTTTCGACGCGCGCACGCCTGGCACGCTTGGCAGGGGGTCACGGTGGGTGGAGAGGTGGGTGAGCGGGGGGGTGGAGTGAGAGGAGGCGCCGGCGCCGCGGCACCTTGTGGTGGGTACGGCGCCAGCGTTCCTTCGAGGCATGAATATGTTTTTTTCAAGGTCATATTTGTGTGTTAATACCAAAGCTTTTCCTACGCATATTTAATAACATATCCTCTCGACTTTTCGTACGTACTTAGATAATGATATTATTAAGGCAATAACTATTTGAATAGATAGGAGCTCAAATCGAGAAATATAAACATGCGTATATAATTATAGAAGTATAGGTTGTGGCAACTCGCAGTAGGACACGCCGAGGAGTCTGGACGGGCCTTATGACGTACGCTAGCCAACTAAAACTACGATCATACTCAATTGAAAAAATAATAAACCTTTGTGAAATAATTTGCAGCGTTTTTCAACTAGTTGCCGATTTTGGGTTATTTATACCTCCATTCGATAGGTGAATTTCTAATTGAATTCCATTCATGAATAACCTAAATTTCCAGAACTCTCCTTTTAATTTAAGAAGATTAAAATTGAGAAGATCGTTCCAGTTTATAGTGGGCAAAGTGAATATGAACAAAAACGCATTTACAATTACCATTCCTCCACCACTTATCCCCTCCAATGACAAAGAAGTTCCAGTCATGCAGCATGATCGTATGAGCGAATTTTCGTAAATGATCTTACTATATTATGTTACATTGTTTTGAAAATTAAGGAATTTGAGGGAAAAGAAATTGTGCAACCAATTTTATGGCAAAAAAAACTCGTTCAAAATAATATTCTGCGATTCAAAAAGAGATTTTAGATTTTTTTAACTTTTTTGCAGTTTTCATGGATTTTTTAGAACATTTTAACGAAATTTAAATATATTTTTAGCATAGTTTTTTCCATAAATTTATTATTCTATTTTATAGTTAATAAACTTTATTTGAGCAATATTCTGCTAAAAAATATCAATTAAACGGTTTTTAGTCGTTTGCTATTTTAGTGATTTTTTTTCAGCACTTTTTTGAATTTTACCAATTTAATGTGCTCAAAAATGCTGGCCTACGAACTCGTCCTTTCGTTTGAAAAGCTTGATTTTTGTCGCAAGAACGGAATATTTACCTCAATCCTAAGGAAAGTTATCGTCTGGAAGGACACACACATATACAGGGTGACTTATGGGAAACTGACGTTTTCAAACTCAGATGATTTTCAAGACACAAAAATTTTATTTTTACAAAATGAAAGGTTAATTAATATCTACCATTTAATGTGCATGTACAGGAATGAGAAATTATGTCCATCAGGTGGTGGCCATCCTCTTGAATACAGGTTTCAAGTCTCCGCCGGAAATCTTTCATC
Organism: Adelphocoris suturalis; assembly: GCA_030762985.1. Taxonomy (NCBI): domain Eukaryota; kingdom Metazoa; phylum Arthropoda; class Insecta; order Hemiptera; family Miridae; genus Adelphocoris; species Adelphocoris suturalis. The sequence goes on from CM061040.1 coordinate 187,801,478, forward strand.
ACCCGGGCCAGTAGGTCTCCATCAATGGCATTCACCTCTTCTGTAATGGCATCCTTCAATTCCATCAATGTGCGAGGTTTGCGTACATAAACGCGTTCCTTCAAGTATCCCCACAGAAAGAAATCACAAGAAGACAAGTCTGGGGACCTGGGGGGCCACGGCACATCACCAAAACGGGAAATCACATGCCCAGGGAACATGTTCCTCACAATGTTCATGGATGCGTTGGCGGTGTGAGCTGTGGCCCCATCTTGCTGAAAATAAACATTCCTTGTGTCAACCCTTCGTCTACGAAACTCAGGTTGAAGAAACGTGTTAAGCATGTTTATGTAACGTTCAGCGTTAACGGTTCCCTGGGCATGTGATTTTAGGTGATGTGCCGTGGCCCCCTAGGTCCCCAGACTTGTCTTCTAGTGGTTTCTTTCTGTGGGATACTTGAAGGAACGCGTTTATGTACGCAAATCTCGCACTTTGATGAAATTGAAGGATGCCATTACAAAAGAGGTGAATGCCATTGATGGAGAGCTACTGGCACGGGTGATGGAAGAATTCCGGCGGAGACTTGAAATCTGCATTCAAGAGGATGGCCACCACCTGATGGACATAATTTCTCATTCCTGAATATGCACATTAAATCCTTTCATTTTGTAAAAATAAAATTTTTGTGTCTTGAAAATCAACTGAGTTTGGCTCATTTGGAAAACGTCAGTTTCCCGTAAGTCACCCTGTCTATACATTTGAAAAAGCGCAAACTTCAGGAATAGTTTCAGAATGCCTCAAAACGTACGTATTCAATGAAGAAATTAAAAAATCTCAATTGAAAAAAAAATGTCACGAAATTGTCAAAAAAATAGTTAAAAGATCTTGATTTATTACTATTATCCCCTCCATTCACACCCCTTCCATCATGAAATTTGAAACTTCTGACATATTTTCCAAAATCAGACCGAATTCAAATTGAACGAAAGTTGTCATGAAAATCTCACGACTGTAGCTAAAAAATGATTTACTACTACTACTCCCTAAAATCACCCTTTCCATAATGAAATTTGAAACTCCTGGTATACCTTCCGTAACTAGACCTAATTCATGGTTGAACAAGAAAAGAATCACGAGAATCTGACGAGAGTAGTTAAAACATCATGATTAATTGCTACTAACCCTCCATTCACCCCCTTCGATGATGAGATTTGAAACTCCAGCATATTTTCCAAAACTAGACCAAATTCATGAGAGAACGAAAATTGTCACGAAATTCCGACGACAATAGTTAAAACATCATGATTTATTACTACCACCCCCTCACCCCCTTCGATGATGAGATTTGAAACTCCAGCATATTTTCCAAAACTAGACCAAATTCGAAACTGAATAAAAATTGTCACGAAAATCTGACTGCAAAAAAAATCATGGTTCTCGTACGACTAGTAGATATCCCCTACATGCACTCCATTTTGTAATGCAATTTGAAACTCCTGATAAACCTTCCAAAACTAGACTGAATTCATAGTTGAACTAAATAAGAATCACAAAAATCTGACGAGAGTATTAAAACATCATGGTTTAATACTATTATCCTCCATTCACCCCCTTCCATAATTAAATGTTAAACTCCTGATACACGATCCAAAACTATACCAAATTCATAATTGAACAAAAATAGTCACGAAAATCTGGCGAGAGCAGTTAAAACATCATGATTCATCTATCAACCCATCCATTCACCCCCTTCCATAACGAAATTTGCAACTTCTGACATATTTTCCAAAACTAGACCGAATTCATAAGTAAACGAAAATTGTCACGAAAATCTGCCGAGAGCAGTTAAACATCATGATTGAAAGTAGTTAAAACGTGGTAATTTATTACTATCACCTCCTCCATTCAACCCTTTCCATAATGAATTAATTTTAAACTCAACATATACGATCATAAAATAGATCGAATACATAGTTGAACAAAAATTTTTCAATGGCTATTGGTCCATTACTAATTAAAATTTTCAAGCATTTTAATTTCTCCCTTGATGGGAAAAACAATAGATATGGATATGTCTAGTACCTACTGCTTACCAGTAGGTACCTACTACTCAATTGTATACCAACCATGCAGTGCCTTCTTTTCACAGGATTATTCCATTATGGTTACAAAACAATATTAGCTTTTAACTTAGAGTAATAAATCGGCATTCCTTGACAATACAATGGCTTAGAGGTCATGAGATGTTGTGATAAAATGAGAGCATTCCAAAAAGAGGCGAACGATTTTCCTACTATGAAAACTATGGGAGTTACTCTTCCCTGGTAACTCATTGGTTTTACGTGAAAAATCAATAGAAATTCTACCAAGCCTTCAATTTTGAGAAAAAAAAGTGTCGCGAAAAATTCCTTGACCCCCAGCCAAAAGACATATCCATGTCAAAAAAAAAAAAAAAACGGACGGTAGACCTACGGTTCTACAGTCAGATCATTTAATAATGATTAATTTTACACATTATTAGTTCATTATGGTTACTTAGCAATATAAGTTTATAACTGAGCGTAATAAATCAGCTTTCCTTGACACTACAGAGGCTTAGGGATTATGAGATGCTGTGATAAAATGAGAGCATTCCAAAAAGTGGCTAACGATTTTCCTGCTATGAAAACTAAGGGAGTTACACTTTCCTAGTAACGCATTGGTTGTACGTGAAAATCAATAGAAAACCCCACTGTGACGTGACGAAAACAAATGGAAACGTCCTGTTAATCATTATTAAATGATAAAATGTAGTCCTAAGCACTACATCTTGACAGAACATGGAACATGTTCCTTGAGGAAAGTTAGGTCACTCGGCTGATTAGGAAAGAGACCAACATTTCAATCGTCTGGTAATGTCCCAGAAAGTCGCCGTATCAAATTTCAACTTTCAAATTTCTTTCCAGTCTAATAGTGGTTGCAATAATGTTAACAAAATTAACTGAGAACGATCACCTGTATGTAAACAATTATTCAGACAACCACACTCATAGCTCAGATTGTTGGTCACGCACTGCGCAGTAGTTAGCATAATACGGCTATGTTTAAAGGCAAATCGAAAGCTTTCCAATGACAGGCGAACTATTTTTGTACGATTATAAATGCCTAAGATACAGCTCCGTAGCAACGATTTGGATGTAAGCGATAATGACCAGAAAGAAGAGCGTAACGCACAAGATGTCAGGTAACGGTAATTTTGTCTCATTTTTGGCCGGGTAATGATGGCAACAACATGTTCCATGTTACAAAAATCACAAAAATCAGACGTTAAAACACCATGTTAAAACACGTTAAAACACATTGTTACAACACCATGATTTATCAGTAAGTACTACCCTAAAATCCGTTTTGAATCCGATAGAAAATTGAAAGAAAAATAGAAAACTGGATGTTTAATTTTTGAAAATTCGTGGAAAATTAGGAAAATGTCAACTGACGCACGTGAGGAACACATTGCACAAAAGCTACTGGTCATTTATTTCGTATGGACACAAGAAACATACTCTAGGATAGACGTACAGACCTACTTATATTTCACATACAAGGCCAGATTCTATTAACTTGAGTTTTCCAGTATTTTTTTTTTTTTAGACCACGAAAAAGATATTTAAAATATTTATGATATTGGCCCTGAGGTCGGTTTTATCGTATTTTGTCTCGCTGAATCGAACTGTAATACTTGCAGGCCTCTCCAACCCTGTTATAACCGAGTTTTGCAATTTCATTAACTAGTGTTACCCTAAAAACACATACAACTAAGCATAGCAAATTAACTAAAAATTCAATTAAACTAGTAAAATTCGTAAGAGCGTGAAAAAATACTTAGAAACCGACTCCAAATTCATTCAAGGGTAATACTTCAGGAAAACTACATGATTTCATTGAAGAAAAAAACACGTTTTTCAACATTAAAACATAACTTTCTCTATTTAGCAAAGTAAAAGTAAAACTGATTAAAATACCGTAAGAATCTGTAATGAAAGAAGCAGTTTTTGTGAAAGTTGACAGTCTCCTAATTATAATTTTAGTGGGAGTAGCTCATTTTAATTTTTTTTTTTTTTTAATTCCCAATTTTTAAAAGATTAAACGTTTGTTTTGAAATAAATGAGTCTGAATGGTGTTAAATATTAAAAGCATGTGTTATCGAAAACAATTCAACGATGATTGCGAGAATGTGGTCAAAAGTTGAGAAAAGTTGATCTAAAGAGGAGAGAAATCAGGCTTTTTTGTTTAAAAAAAAAAAAAATGGTTTTCTTGACAAAACCTTCAAAAATCATATCTCGGGAACAACTTTTGATAGAAAAGTGCGGTTAGCGGCGTTCTGCTCCATTTTCGGTCTAGTTTCACCAACAAACAAAAATGTTTTACATCAAGACACCATGCATAGACAGGTATATAGGGAAAAATTATTTATTTGTATCAACTATATATTTATATACAGTCTGCTTATTTCCCCTTGGCCAAAGAACCCAAAATCTGTGGCACAAAGCTCTTACTTTGAGACGACACAATATTGTGGGGAGTAGATCAAAAATTTACCTAGCAGTTGTGGCCTCCAAGTGGAAATTTTTAATTTCCACTTCAGATTTTCCAGACAAAAAATATCAAATTCAAATTTTTTTTTGTTTTCTCGCCATTTCATTGTATGTACCTACCTACCTTTAATGCTTCTAAAAAGAAAATCGTATGATTTAAAGAAAATAAAAAACAAAAAACAGACTAATTATATGTAGTCTACTTATATTTAACAATTTCATTGCCTTCGAAGTGCTCAAATATCATAGCAATTTAACCTAAATGTAATACGATAATTTACGAAAATTCACCCATACGATATTTGCTGCACGAGTTTTTATTTAATATTTTATCAATTTGTCGTTGCCAGAGTGAGTGTAACTTCCTGATTTCCCATCCCACAAAAATCGCTCGTTGAAGTTGCTCTGTGGATTTATAACACATGACTCCACATTCCAGTGGGCCGATTTCCCCCTCCTAGCTTGTGTATACAAATTAGTTTTGGGACTCTTACTGGATCAATCCACTACTCTGCTAGGTTTAAAAAAATAGGGTAAAATTATTCATTTGTACCTACCAACCGTAGGTATATTCGTATACAGTCTACTTATTTCCCCATGGCCAAAGAACCCAAAATCTGCGGCACAAACCTCTTATATCGAGATTACACAATATTGTGGGGAGTAGATCAAAAATGCACCTAGCAGGGTGGCCTCCAAGTAGAAATTTTCAATTTCCCTGGTTGAACTTCAGATTTCCCTGATAAAAAATATCAGATTCAATTTTTTTTTTTTTTTTTTTCTCGTGTCTTCCCTTATCAACTATCAACAAAAACTTGATTAGAGACAGGCCGAAGGCCCCAAGCCCTCATACGAGCTAGAGGAGGTAATATATGAAGTATTGAAAAGCAAAACTGACATTCTTTTTTTCACATTTACAATTTTTATAATTTTACCACAAGGTACATTTTTCTTTAATTTTATCCATAACATCTTTTCTTCAAGAATTTGTGCCTTTTTTGGTTACTGTATTCCTTCTGTGTTTGCAAACAATGTGTGCAAATGAATAAAAACAATGAGGGAAAACCAAAGGGGACAAACAAAGATATGGATGGTTGTGCTCTAATTTTGAGCAGGAGTATATTTGTTGAAGTACATTTTTCCTTATACATGGATTTCTTAGCTCTGAGGATAATTCAAAATTTTCGTCCGACAGCAAAAAATGTGACACTTTTTTTCACCTACTACCAATTGTTGCCAGAGAGAGTGTAACTTCCTGATTTCCCATCCCACAAAAATCGCTCGTTAGAAAGTTGTTTTGTGAATTCATAACACATGACTCAAAATTCCAATGGGTCAGTTTCCCCCTACTTGACCCTCCTGAGAAGTCCTAGCTTATTTATATACAAATTAGTTTTGGGACTCTTACTTGATCAATCCACTAGTACTCTGTTGTGTTTTTTCTCCCTAGTTCAATAATCAATTGAATTTTCTCACAAATGGTTTACTCTTGAGTGATGTAGGGTCATTCCATGTCAATTCAACACAGCCAATTTACCTCACCATTTTAGAGTTTGCTCAAATTTGGTATACTCATAGTAGGTGTTGAGACCAAGAAAAATAACAAATTTTAAATTTTTATCTCAAACCGTTTCTTAAATATGGCTAAGTATGTAAAACTTACAAAATCTCGCCAAAAAACCATGAACGGATGTTATACTATTCGCTCTAGGAACTGTCCTAATTGAGCTCGAGAGCTGGGAGAGGTATCATTTTGCAGCTTTTTAATGCTGCTCTTTCCAGTGATATACAACAGGACACAGGTTCTAATAAAACATTTTTTGTCAAAATACAAATACAAATTTTGATTTAATTTTTTTCCAAAAAGTACATAATTTAAAATTTTCAAAATTTTCCTATAAATAACATCCGTTCATGGTTTTTTGGCGAGATTTTGTAAGTTTTACATAGCCATATTTAAGAAACGGTTTGAGATAAAAATTTAAAATTTGGTATTTTTCTTAGTCTCAACACCTACTATGAATATACTAAATTTGAGCAAAATCTAAAATGGTGAGGTTAAATTTATATTTAAAGTGTGTTGATTTGGCATGGAATGACCCTGTAGTTACCGGGGAAGCCAATGGCATATCCATTCACTTTTTATGTGCGTCTAGCGATGTGACTTTTGAACAGTTTAACCACAACTCGTGATAATTATTTTTGTCATTCGTATAACTCATCATGAAATAATATGCACGTAGTATGATAAAGTGCACTATTGAAGTTTGATTGTTTAGAGTTATAAAGCAACTAAAAACACTTTAAATTATTACACCAAGTTTTCATTGAAAAAATGCCCTGACATTTGGTGGCTTTTGCAAAATTCCCTGACTTTTCTCGACGCAAAGAAGTCCCTGATTCTTTCCTGAAGAATTCCAGGTTTTCACTGACTTTTCCAGTTGGGGGCCACCTTGCGTTCTGCTCCATTTTCGCTCTAGTTTCACCAACAACAAAAAAATTCCAGTCATGCAGCATGACCCCATGAGCGAATTTTTGAAGAAATCTTCGACATTTCAGTCGCTATTGATTGTGTAGAGAAATTTTAGTTTATGATTTTGATAGACAAACTCACAGAGTAAACTCATCAGTTGTGATTACATATATATATATATTTTTTTTTTTTTTTTTTTTTTTTTTTACAAGCACCTACTACCTACGTTTTAAACAGCATGGTTGATACTTCCATAAGAGTAGTTCAATCTGAATTTGGACAATGTTTCATGCAAATATTACCGATTTTTACAACTAGCGAACGGCATTATTTCGATTTTTGACTGATTTTTCAACTTTGAAATTTTTGAAAACTTGATACCTACATATTCTTATAGGAAATTTTACGCTGATTCTGAATATACCACATGTTAGTATGCTGAAAAAATTATTTCGCAAAACAAATCGCAAAAAACAGGCTATTTTGACATTTTTGACTACATTTTTGAAAATTTCAATCCGAAGGTTTAATCCGATCATGCTGGCCAAAGAACTTGAACTTTCGTTTTGTGCCCTTAACATTTTAAAATTTGTTTGAAGTTTCTAGCACAATTCTACGGACAGTTATCGTCTGGAATTGTATATTTATATACAGTCTACTTATTTCCCCATGGCCAAAGAACCCAAAATCTGCGACACTAACCTCATATTTTGAGACTACACAATATTGTGGGGAGTAGATCAAAAATGCACCTAGGTCTACTTTATTTTGAAATTTCATAGCAAAATAAGACAAACCCAAGAAAACCGAGGTGACCTGGTGATTGGGAAATTCACAGCCGTATTGTGACGACCAATTTTTATCCATCCTGAATACGTCATTTAGATTAGGTGATCATATCACCTACGTATTTTACGTAGTACCTAAATCAAAGCTCGTTATTTTGGAAAGACGATTTGTTTTGAAACGAGACAAGAAGGTTATAGAAGGTTATGATTACCTATTCGAGATCGTGAAAATCCCATAACTATCGACTCAACGGGTGGCGACCAAAAACTAAATTTCTCACAGATTCAACCTCGTAAATTTTGTATTTACAACAGTTTAGGTCACTTAACCGAAACAAGAAGCAAAATATAAAAGGAAAACGAAGTGAGGACATGAGGTCGAGTCTTACAAAGGTTTTCTAAACGATTCGGGTGTCTTACCTGCATTGATTATTTGCTGATGATTTCTCCAGAGAACCTCTTGGCAAATCCCAGTGATGGTTTGGTATTTTCCAACGCCAGTAGATCCCAAAATCACAATTTATTGAAATCACACGGCTCCACATTTCACTTGATTCACTTCCACCACCGGCCATTGAACTGCCGCGGCCGACCGGATCTCAGCTGAGTCTCGGCGGATGTTCCCGAGAAATCCGCTGCGAGCGCTGGCTTCTTCCCGCGAACCGACGAAAAATATCAGTTTGCGTACGTTACTTGTATGCCGTTTTCTCTAAATTGAACGGTATTTTTGCAGACTAGACGATTTGAAGTGTCTGAATTTATTTGCGAATGTATTCCGAAATAGCAGTAATAATACCGCGTTAAAATGTAGGAACATTGTGAGACTGAAAAAGTTCCCGCTTGAATCTAAAGAAGGAGTCTGTGGGTAGTTTTATCCTATGAGCGAATGAGCGAATTTTCATCAATGAATACCGCCTTGTTGACATAGATATGTCTTTTGGCTGGGGGTCATGACAAAATAAGCGTGATCGTGATCACTAAATGTAAAGGGTAACTCAGTGATGGATTAATAGAATTTCGTGGGTGGGGCGGTAGTCCTCTACCGAAAATTGAAAAAAATCAATTTGCAGAGGTTTGCAGAATAAACGGGTTGAAAATTCTAATTCTGCATTAAATTCTGTAATGAATGCTTCTAGTTTCGAGACTTGACGCAATCACTGACTGGTCAACCAAATGGAGAATAGCCATCAACCCTAACAAATCATCACTAGTCCCATTTACTAACAGGAAAAATTTATCTGTTCCAAACATTACAATAAACGGAACCACTATTGCAACTCAGAACAAAGTGACATATCTAGGACTAACTTTGGATCAAAAAGTAATTTGGCATCAACACATCACCATCCTCCAAATTAAAATCAGGAACATACTTTCTCCACTAAAACCTCTTCTCAGCCACCCCAAGCTCCCTTTTCACCTAAAGCTAATACTGTATAAAACACTTATACGCCCGATCTGGCTGTATGGCAGTGGCCTGTGGATATCAGCGAGTGCTACTCAGATTAACAAAATCCAAGTACTGCAAAATCGTATACTGAGATTAATTGTGAACGATCCCTGATATGTACGTAACGATGAACTACACAAAGACCTGAAATTCCCACTGTAAACGATTCCCTCATTGCGGCCAACCACTCAATGCACCAAAGAACCTCATCCCATCCCAACGACCTCATCAACATGATAAGGAATCAACGTCCACTCCCTCGTTTGAAGAGAAAACACCATGGTGACTTTGTGAATGGTTTCAACTAAACATCAACAACTCAACATCTAAACAGTTCCGATCCACGTACTTTCATAACATTGACATTCTCATAGTTCCTTAACACTTCATTTCCACTATTCCAAAATTCAGACTTTACTAGGATAAGACATTGGACTTATACCTAGATTCCTAACTACATGTGAATCACGCTCAGCGTGCTATTAGACATATTGCATGTTCACACAATGAGAGTGCTTAGCACAATGTTGTTTCTTAATAAACGTCATAAAAAAAATTTAAAAAACGGTACTTACTTTTTTTTTTTTTTTTTTTGAGAACCAACTTTTATTATTGATTTTTTTTAAACCTGAAACACATTAGTCGAAACACTGTGTGGCGTGATTATTTTCTGTGCATTCCCTAGCAAGAATTTTTTGACATTTTATGTCTTTGCTATGGCACATAAACTGAGAAAAAAAACGTCACGGAAAATTGCTCACGAGAATATTTTGATGATTTCCGCTTACAACCGAGTCGTTGCTAGGGAAATGGTACTTCGTCGTTTTTCATCCCACAAAATTCGTTGACCATTCGTTCGAAAGCTCTCGATTTATCCAACCATATTATGTTAACTACTGCGAAGTGCGTGGCCAACAAGCTGAGTTATGAGAAAGGTTATTTGAATAATTGTGTACACTCAGGTGATCATTCTCAATAATTGATATAGGTAGTGAACATGATTGCCACCGCTTGTTAATTTCTGATGATTTCATTGAGCTGGTGTTTCAATGATTTGATTCAAGCAGGTGATCCAAATATTGCGAGAACGGTTTGATTTGTGAAGCGGTGGTTAAATCATTTTAATAGGTAATTTCTATGCTTTACACTCTAGGAAGCTGTAATTTCGTATGTATGTAGCCTCTTTAGGACATTTACTTGACGATGCCCAGGGTCCGGATCAGATGAGTGCTCCTAAAGCTAATTTCTATGTTTTACACTCTAGGAAGCTGTTATTTCGTATGTAGTCTCTTTAGCACATTTACGTGACGATGCCCAGGGTCCGGATCAGCTGAGTGGCTCTTAGAGCTTGCATACGAGTCTGCAACACATACTTGTCTTCAACTAAAGACATAAAATGTCCTAATGTTTTCTAGACTCGTATGCAAGCGTTTATTATATTGTCAATAAATAATTGCCAAAAGACACAGGTACCTAGGTATATATGCATGAGTTTTTTCCTTGCAAGCGGTAAAAATTTACAAGTTTCCGTTTGCTTCATTCCATCGATTTACACAGTTTTCTATTTAGGTCAATACACTATTAAATTCTGGTAAGTAATATAGATTTATAGTAATAAACATCATCATAGACAGCATCATCTCCTCATTCTAATCATAGTGTAACTCCTCGATCAAGAACGTTCTATATTTAGTGGAATCCCTAATATATTTCACAAAATGGCTCAAATTCCCAGTTTTCCCATTCAGAATATCAATTAGGTACCTCCAATTATGGCCGTCTTGCAGCTCTGACAGAAATCGGTCAGCAAGCTCTGAAACGCAAAAAGCAAGGGGAAATTTCGATTTTGGAGGACAATTTTTTCGACTTTTTTGTCAAACCAAGGTGCCATTTATTTTCAGATAACGTTCAGTCTTTCATTCAATCACCAACTTCTGGTTTGCCTGAGGATGTTGTGTTGCTAAATGTTGCTAAGTGTTGTTGACTAGGCCCATAATAATGCGATAACTATTAACCCTAATAAAACTCAATTTATCATCCTTTCGAAAGAATCTATCAAGTCCTCCACCACATTATCAAATCCAAGGATCGATGGTCACACCATGAGCCTGTATCAAGTGTCCATGATCTAGGATCTTTTATCCTTGATTTACAGCTGTCTTGGAATCGACAGGTTTCTCGCACATTAAAGAAGGTTTTTATAGTTCCCTTTGCACTTCACAACGTCTTAAGAATTACACTCCTCCAGGTTTAAAATTGGAGTATTTTCTGTTATATCCCCGCATTTACAAACTATTTTCTATAGAATGGGGATTGATCGTATTGATGATCCCCAATCATTTTTACGTCCACTGTGGTAAAATAAATGAGAATGCTGTGTATGGTTTGGTGGTCTGGATGCTCGCAAGCTCGCATCTCAAAATTACATAATATCAAGTAGTCAATCCCTTAGTAAAAATTCAGATTAGTTGGACATGTAGGTCAGAATGAATGAATAGTAGAGAACTAACGAAAATATGCGGGAATATAACAGAAAAGACCCTAAAATTGACCTTAGAAAAATCATTATTAATAGGTAGGTATACCATATTTCACATACTGCTGTGGAAATTTTTCACAAAATTGATTGTCTAAAAAGCTCCATAGGTTGCAAGTTTGCTACAGCTCTATAGTCAGATTTGACAAAGACCGATATAGCCAAATTACCTACTAAATTTTCACAAAAATTAATTGGCTATTTGTTATATTTTATTTACCTAGTGGTTTAAGCCTCGACCATAAGGCATTGAACAAGGTGTCCAAAGGGACACTGCGAATGGCACGATTCCAAGAGGGGCCATGCTACCCTCCACCACCAAATGGAGTGCCCTCACGGACTCCACTGGCAAATCGGAGGTGGATAAAATAATGGGTAAAGTTATGACCACTGTTTAGCCCCTAGAGCGGATAAAAAAAACTCAAAAATAAAAATTAATTGGCTGTTCTTTGGTAGATTATTTTAAATGTTCAATATGTATATTCAAATTTAGGTTTTTGAGTGGTGAGGGCCCTGCCACAAGGGAACACCAAGATGGCATGTTTGCCTTTGGGCGTTCTGGGAGGCTCCATGCCTTGAACGGTCTCCTTGGGTTACATCCCTTGCAAGGATATGGAACGCCCTTCCCACTGCCATCCGTTGTTGGCCTGACTTTTCTGCCTTAGTTTTGCTAGCTGAGAAACATTTTAGAGCTTGAATTATTCAATTATTCCCACCCATCACAATATTTTGATTATTATGTTT